>JAAAYG020055468.1:0-43212 GCA_009936455.2 Tomocerus minor
AGCTTTTTTTAAAGTATCGTAAGTTGAGTAATACAGTCCCGCTTGAGGTACGGCTTCAATTAAAAAATATTATTAAACCATATAAATTAAAAATATCAGTACAATACTCCAAGTACTATGACAAAAAGTAAAAGTGTACCTCGTATCATTATTGTTGCCCCGAATCCTCTGTATAAGCTTTGGATACCTCCAGTTTTAAAAAGTTTTACGGCACAATCGATAGGACCTGTGTATTGAACGGGGGTACCTTGAGCTTGTCCAAGTTGGACCTAAGTGAACATGGGTATGTTATTTTCTGATGAACAAAATTACTCAAATTGGATTTGGTAAAACTGCAACTCGGGCTGATTCTATTCATTCAACGAAATGAGACACTCTCCTTTTTAATTTCGAAACGATACCAAACAAATGTCAACGATTTTGTTACAAGTACAGTTGCAGTCGCTTTTAATCTAATGTTCATCAAGAAAAGCCAATGAGGAAAATACAACGGTAAAACCTGCAGGAGTATATTATATAAGATTTGTCATTGACAAATCATGACAAATATATCATAATTTTTATGATATGCTGTTTGCACAACTTCGATATGGAGTCGGTTGCGGTTTCCTGTAGTTATACGTTATACTTAAGAATCCGTATTGAACAAGGCAAGGGTTGAAAATATTATTATTGTCAAATGATACATTAGTTTTATTACTGCCACTCAATACAATACAACAATTGCTAATAGTGTACAGCTTACTTTTTTTTTTAAATAACTCGATAATGTATTTTACTGAATTTTGATAATTATTTTTACTGAAAAACACTTATTAAAGTTACAGTCCTGCAAATCCTTAATAGGTTCGTTAATTACAAGCAAAATAAATTGCATAATTCATTATTAAATAAAGTTGACAATGACTGCGCAAATAAACAAGTTGCTAGTTACAGTATTTCACTCACTTCGTGTAATGTGTAAAAATTCAATTCCAGCAATTGCCACTAGTGTCCCTTTCATTGAAATTGTAAGTTAGTAAACTTTTTTAAATCCGTGCATTATACATAACAGTAAACTAGCCTTGATTACATATTTTATATATGCATCTTATCATCTTGATTACATATATTTATATAATGTCAACCTGTAATTACATTATTACCATCAGCTTTTATGCAGTTCTCTCAAATTATGTTTTAAAAATTCGTAGTTGTGATTTTTTGTAATTAGGTTTTCAGTTCAATACTTATACCGTTTTCTGGAGTCATTATTATATTTCCGGAATGTAATGGAATCGCCGACATTTATGGTATAATTTTCTACAAAACAGTTTTATAGACATAAATTGTTTTCAGTACCTCCAATCATTAAATATCTAACTTAGCTGAGCTAGCCTAACTTAAGTTAGCTTATGGCTAGCTACAGAATTTTAATTCGAATATATTTTCTGTCGATACATTACAGTAAAAGTCATACTAGGACTAAGCTATTCGGTAGTTTACGCCTTGCAGTTGTATAACTTTCGCTACCTGCTACTGGCGTTATCCAAGGTAATCATCTGACTATTATTCACCGCCATCAAGATCAGATTTACCATAAAAGATTTGGAATCTATTTTACTAATAAATGTTTTGGCAAGACTTAGGTCAATATTCTTAATTAGAGAAGCTCCCACTCATTCACACTCTCATTATTAAAACAAAGATAAAGTGAGTAAGAGTGGGAATGGCCATTTAAGAATGTGGGCTTTAATATAACAATAGTAAACCTGTTCCATCAAACTATTGGGTAGATTATGGACTCTATTATAAGATGGGAAACTGAAGTTCTTTACTAATATGAATTAATTTTTGTATCTCTCTGTTAGAAAAAGTCAAGTCAATTGACAACCTGGATGAAAATGAAAATTTTGTTTCTGGCTCTTCAAGGAATCATAGCTGCCACTCTCTTTGTTATATCGCCAGGAGAAAAGTCTTTCCTACCACACAAAATAACTGTATTGGTATTTGTCGTCTTTTCGATATTTTCAATGCTAGTTGTTGGAATTCATAAAAGAGATCTTGGGACAAGTGTAGATAACTCCAACATAGGCAATACTCAAATGGAGCGTTTTAACAATCCTCCTACTACCTGCATGAAAGCAGAAGAAAATATTACATTTTTGTAGTAAAAAAGTTTGAAATGCAAAAATGTTTTTTTTTGCATTACAAGTAATGTAATCTCAACCTTCCAACATCGCTTTCAGTACCTGTACCTAATCGTAATCATTTCGACAGATGCTCATTAAAATCGTACGTTTGTAGATACAAAAACATGTCATAATAATGTCAACGAACTTTTCAGTAATTTAAAGACCAGACTTTTTATTAATATGGCTGTTTGGGCAGTGAAAAACGGCCCTTATACCCCTCAAAGGTCATGTTGTTCGCTGGACTGACCGATTCAGGAAACTTGGTGTCAGACAGTTCTATATACCAGTCTAGTAACTAGTAAGCATCAATTTTAGATTGATTAAATTATAGCATTTACTATTTACTATAGGTAGGCACTGAATGAATCGAGATAATCAAAAATAGCAGTTGTATGTTGTATATAACATTTTTAATTAGCTACCTACAGTTCATGTATATGTAATAAAGGGCATGATCATTGCAATTGACTTTATTATTCTTATAATTATCGGTCTTAAAAAGCAAATTCTTTGTACAAGAAAAGCCGGTACTCAACCTTCCTTTTAATGGAAGTCAATAAAGGAGTGACTAATATTATCGTCATGATTTTTCGAGTCAAAATTTGTGCTCACCGTTACGTTATACGTATCAAACACTGCATTTCAAACTGATATTCAATGAATCGGTTACGGATGCAGTTGGACCGTCTAATCGTTATCTGTCCTAGTGCTTAGCTTAACCAACGATTTTAACCTTTTACTTCTTTCGATGCGATGCTGTCATGTCACCAATAGAACTTAAATAAAAATGCAGTTTATGAAAAACAAAAATATTTGATATTTAATCATTTTAAACTGAAGAGAAAAAGTAATCATTCACGATGGATGCGAGGTATGATATTAAATATATAACCTTCCCAGTCCATTAGCCTTTTAAACTTCGTTGCGTAAGTATATAAGGTATTAATATTAGCCCCCATTGATGCATCAATGCATAGATAGCTATTTATTAACCCAATATACCAATGCAATGTCAACCAAGATGCAGCTCTACCCAGCTAGGCCCATAACCCTTTTTCCTTCTACAAGTTCCCACAACACCCAACATTATGCAAGTCAGGTCTACGGTTCATCTGAATAATCTATAATTATTAATGGATATTACATTGCATTCAGTATTAGACTATCTGAAGGTTAGATAATATTATACTGGCATATTGTAATTATATAAGCATCTTCGCTAAAAGACATGCAAATACGTGAGTGTTTGACGTAACTACAAATATCCTTTCCATGATGATAAAGATAACCAGTAATTAAGGAGTAGGTATATAAAATGTGCGCAGTTAGAATTAGAAAAAGAAAACATGTTTGCTGCCGGTAGGGAAGGATGATGCTGCGCAATTTTTATTTGTTAGTGCCTACTGCAAAAATAGGCTAATACTCAATACTCATTGATAGCTGTTACATAAAAGTGCGACGGACGACTTGAGTATTAATGGTATTAGCACAATAAAAAACGCAATAGAGGATGGTCCTCCTAACTTACATCAGGATTGGCTCATTGAAATCTGTAAATGAGTCTTCCGATGTTTTTTTCAAGCATTCCACTTGTAGATGTACTGTATTCAGCATTGTATAGCAAGTGTATCATCCAGTAACCGAAAGTTATCTGTATATTCTAAGCGAACCATTATATATTTAGATTCCTACTAAGTGTTAGGTTATGGTACGCTCAGTACAATAATACGACGCATCTCGCTTTTAACCTATATAACTTGTTTTCGTAGTGTCGCATTTTTGTCTGCCGTATGACCTTGAGTTTACGTCACTGTATAAATTAAGGCGTGAACTGCACCGAGCGCAAAAATAGTATGCTCTTTTATCAGCCCATATTAATTATTCGGTATTTTCTGCTACATAAAATTTTCCGCTTCCTAATCTTTCCATCGTAATATTCTGGGGCTTTACGCATATTATATTAATAAAACATGCAAAAATGACGACTTAAGGAAACCTTTCGTGCTAGTGAAAGAATAATTTCGCAATTGCAAAAAGTCTGGCCTAATTTTTCCTTTCATCTACACAAACGTGATGGGAATCTATCTGCATATACGTTGCTTGCTTATTATTATTATAACTTCAGTTCAACAACTACTCACACGACTCTAATAAGCCTTTTGCTGGCTACCTAAAGTAACATGTACATTTATGTGGATGGGAATGGTTAACGAGACATTGCTTTACAATTTTTGCGTCAATGGTTGTTTTGATTGCCGGAGAAGAACGTAGCTCAGCCCATTGCATGCACACACCTCCAGTCTGGTTAAGATAACACAATAACATGTGCTCTATACCCATTGTAACTTAACAACATTATAATCAGCTTTATCATTTACGTAGCAGACACCGTCCTGAAGCTATATAAACTCAAAGAAATGCTCGGTCAAGATCAAGAGTGAAAATCAGTTTCAAACGAACAACTCACGCAAATAAAACCTCCAAGAAATATCTAAATATTACAGGAAATATTCTGTGGGAATATTTTTCGAAACAAGTTAAAGGCACAAAATGGTTGAAATTGTTAAGAAAACCTCAAGTCTACTTTTAAATATTTTGTACGTGATTACATTTCCTTGCTTCGTCATTTTGGGGACTCCGATCATGTTCCTCCGATTTGCAATGCGAATTTAAATGGATTTTTCGAGGAGCAAGAGTCACATCATCACATCCATACCATAAGGTAAACATTCACTTTAAATATTTTTTTGCAATTTTATACAATTTATCTCGCTTTTAGAATTGTAAGTTTTTTTAAAGAGTCATGTTTTTCTTATTTTTCGTTACATTTCATTACAGTGTTTGTATTACTATTATTTCAGATGGAAAAAATCTGTGGGATCTCAATAATTTATCCTGTGATTATACCTCCTCTACAGTGTTGAATCATTAGTCACTTTTCATCTGGATTTCGCTGTTCAATACAATATACCGGACTAGATGGAACTGGCTGGAAATTCTACAAATATTCCTGGCCAAGAAAACACAATCTGTATACTAATATTAATTTAATTACCTAAATGTATTTATGGTCTGCTGCAACAATATTTATCTTATATTTTTACGCTGTCGATGAAAGTCAAGTTGTTATCTTGTAATAAGGCCTTGTCTTGTTATTAAACTATTAACCATATTGCAAAACTGTATTGTACAATATTACATTACAGCATAGCATATCTATTTATGTCTAAGAAAACCTCGAGCAGTAATAATATTATTTGAAATATAAAGCAATGAATAATTAATATCTTTAATCTGTATTATTGATAATTTACAATTCTATGCATACATACAAGAGTACAATCAGTTAGCTTAATTACAATATTATTATAATTCTTGTTATGGTTTTATTCAAAGAACACACATCCAAAATAAAAATCAATAGTGAAATGAATTCCCATGCTTTATGACTGCACACACATGTATTTTAAGACAAGGCATTGCATAACTACTCTGAAATTCTTCTACTTGCACGGTAGGCTGAGTATACTAAGATAGTTCTATTAAATCTGACTTCACTATATGTACCTACACAACTTTAAAGAATAGATTATAGATATACTAGGCGCCTGCTGTTTTCTTTCATATAAAAGATCGTTACCATTAATTGCTCCTTGCTAAAGCTTTGATCGTTACTACTAATTGCTAAGCGTGAATGAACTTGCATCAAATTCGCATTGACTACAAAATGCTAGATAGAATGTATGGTATATTATACATCAAAGGCGCCTTAGTATATATGCTACACCTATAAGGTATGGTATGTACTACATGGTTGGTATAATATATTAATTGTTTAGAATGAATCTATCGCCGTATTTTTGGTTCTATCTATTCCCGTAAGACGAATTCAGTGTAAGTTCATCCACTGTAAAACACTGTAAATTTTCATGTCCATCAGATATTGGAATAGATTTATTTTTGTGATAGACCTTGCTAAAACGCTACTGCATTATTAGGGTAGGTGTATAAAACACTTTTGATTGTGTATTAGAAGATACGAGATAGGTCACAAAATTGGAAGCGACGGAAAAACAACTTTCTCATTTGTAGAAGTATTGCGTAATAAAAGTATCGAAACTAACACAAAGCAATTGACTTTATAAGGCACACGTGCCGTATTGGTCTATACCCAGCTATACTTCTATAGCTGGCTATTTAATACACGTCCCTTGCTACATGCATTTATGTATGTGATTTTTATACAAAGTTTAATTCCAAGTCAAACCGGCAATTGTTATAAGCTTCTTAGAAGTTCAAGCGTTTTCATATCTTTGACCCACTTGTAACTTACATCGCTTCACTATTTATTACTGAACTGAAACTGAAGAGTTCTGATAGTTCTGAACAACGCATATGAAGAATCAGTAAAGAATAGACTACGATTACACTTAGTTTGCAATATATCTTAACAAATGCTGAGAATAGTAATTAATATATTTGCTATAAGATGCAATGTCATATAGTATACAATACATAGCATATATATATATGTCATGTCATATTGTCAAATATATATTCATGTTTATATGTACTTAAATTTTTATTATCACACCAACGTGCGCAACAAAAATAGCAAGGACTATTCTATTATATCGATTTACTTTGCCTACTATTAAACATTTTATTTCTAATGCCAGTTTTGCCAGTGGCAGTGCAGTTCAGTGTAGAAATCATATATCATAACGTAAGCTACGATCATACAGACAAACAAATAGAAAATATTTTTATCCCCAATAAATAAATAATGAAAAAATAGTTTGCATTTACATCTTTGGATTGCACTCATTAGATATTTATTTTGCATGAAATGCAATAGAAACGGCAAATTTTGAATAGCAAAACTGAATCGTAATGAAGATTAACGATTATTATTATGCAGTAAATATATTCTACATGCATATCTCACCATTATTTAACGTTATACATCCTCTACCACATACTGCTGAAGTATTAGATTAACTATTCTGAATGCAGTTGAACTACGAACACGCATTACTAGTTAAAATGAAACTTTTATATGATACTACAGATTTATTTGCAATATATTATAGGGAACCAAGAAATGCTTATAGTGTGGAGGTATAAGTAGCGTAACAAACGAAGCAAGAAACAATAAACAAGTTATTGTGAATAAATATTGTTATCTCATGCTTTGTGATGTTATGTATATGTACTGGTATTTTCCATTCACACGGTTTATTATCGACAGTTTTAAGATTAATATAATTGATAATAATAGGGCAATGATATGGCCTTTAGCGAACTTATATCTCACCAAAGATATAATTACGCTATACGTACACTGAACCTCATAACATTTCAAAGATTCTCAGGAAACTGGCGCATATTAATTGTACATTGGGTATTTCATTCGTTAATTACGACTAGCGACTGCAGAAATGCCTTTTACAAGCGTTTGCTATGATTTTTACTAAAGATGGAATCACAAACGTAGACACAATTTGTTTAAATGGAAAAATGAAATGAAATTAATCTTTGTCGGATTACATATTCTCTTTTGCATGAGAAAGATTCTTTGGGAAAGCAGACGTTTTATTAGTTTCCTCCCCGAGCTTATTCTGCCTAATAAATCACGCCTTATTGATTTCATTTTACTGAGCTAGAGAAACGAACTCTCGTCCTATTTCTACATTTGAGAATCTTGGTTTTTAGAGGGCTATTGCGTGACTTTCTTATATTATTATAATATCGTCAAAAATATTTTAGTAGCAGTGGATATATAAACACGCAATGTAATAGAGAGCATAGATAGGTAGTTAATTTTGGATTGTCTAAAAGATTTATTTTTTAAATATTCTGCATTCTTAGCTACAAACTGTCTGGAACTTGAGAAAACCTGGTTTTCCTAGTAGGCTATAAAAGTCTATGTCCCTGAGATGAAATTCTGAACTAAGTTTGTAATGCGCAAAAACCTCATTGTGTTTCTCGGCTGGTAAACAAATTGCCAGTGTCTGTCTATGTCTGCGGAGCCACAGGCCACAGGGACAAAATCAGTCTTCCTGCTGTGTCCTCCTATCACGGGAAGAAGAAGTGCAGGAAGCATTATTATATATTAGAAGAATGTAGCTGAGTATAAGAGCCCGAAAGAGATTATTTCTGGGAGTCTGTTTGCATCTTCGTCTGCAAGAATCATAGTAAACAAACAACCAGCCAGGAGAATCGGGCAATAATGCGACGCAGAGAGACAAAATGTGTTACACAGAGATACAATATTAGAAGAATGCCATAAAGTTGTAGCATTTTGTATATATAGCATAAACATGTTTACCAAAAGTTATGTTTTCTACAGCCAACTCAACTACTATATAACATAAACAAGTAAAGTATCTATGTTTATAAAGGAGAATTTATCACGAGACTTTGTGCAACTTTGGGTTTCGCCTCGCCTCCTCCTCGCCTCTGCGTGGGAAATTTTTCTATGTGAGATAAATCCGTCGTATGCCAAGACACTTTATTTAGCCAGTGTTAATGCCCAAGAGAAAAATGAAAGGAACATTAATATAACCCGGGGCTTAGGGCTGCAACTATGCACTTTGTTTTCAAATCCTTTTTAAGCTTTCCTGGTTTTCCTAGAAAAGTATTTTCCTTTTTCTGAGTAAGACGACTCTACAAACAAATTCTCTCGCTACGAACTTGTTATTACTCTATAACCGGAACAAACAAATTACATTTCGTGCTACTATACTGCCAAACAAGCTCAAAAAAGTGAGAAAAATAATATGCAAGCAGCGACATGCACAGAGCCAAGATATTATTATTGTTCATTGTAAACTTGTAGGGACCTTTCAAAAGATCGTAATTATGAGCATCTCCAATCAACACGCAATATATTGCAAGTAATTATGAGATAGCGGCATTAACTGACAATGAGTTACAGGTAGATAAATTCAATAAAACAAGATTTAATCTGCATACTGTGTACTTGAATGAAAGTTAGTTCAATATAAATGCATCAAGGGAAGCTACATAGCTGGAAGGACATCAAATTAATAATGCAATTGCAGGAAAAACGTTAATAAAGGGTTGGAAATTGTTTTATTGAAGATAAAAATTTGCATTATTAGTAAACACGAACATAAAAGTGGTTATAGTTATATGAATGTGTGTTTATTGTCACTGTCATGTCATATAATAAAGACAGGGCAATTGCCTTGTAATTAGTTTTGCATGGTGAACTACTGGACTATTTTTGAAGCTGTAGCTGCATGTGGCGAGAGTATAATATATATATATAATACACATGTCCTTTATCCCAATCTAATTTTATGTTGTCCCATCATCATCATTGCCTAAATACATAACTAGGACATTCGTCTTATATAATTCAGTTTGACCCAATAATAGTGAGCCATCAACTTTGTATTTGGATCAGTGTAAGTTGACGATAGCCTTCCTCTAATAAAATAGAATGTCTGATGTGCTAAACTGCACCTGCTATGTACTACGAGTAATATTTAGGCCTATATACCACAAGACTAACTCTAACCTTAACATTATGTCTAAGGAAAAATTACGTATTCAATGTCTTTGCTTATATCATGTTCATTTTACATTGGAAATCACTTTGCATATTATAAGGGAAGGGATAGGGTGCTAAATCTTTTTTACTTCATACATTATCTCATAGCATTATGTTTACGTATGTATAATATGTATGCAGCATTTGTTGGTGACTCAGTATGAGTATGAATAATAAAAGTTTGACACAAACACCACCTGAACCTAGTTATAAAAGAGAGGTCAAGGTGTTTAGCTTCATATAGGAATTGCCCATGTCATAGGAGGACAGGTAGCTAATGATCTTTCTCTGAACTATGGTCTTCCAAACTCTCGTACTATTCCGTAATGATTCTTCAGTAGTGGAAAATGATGGAGGGGCGTCTTTTGAACATTTCATTCGGACATGGAATGTTGGACGGTTGGTTTGGTTAGGGGAAGGGTTGTTTTGATGCTTGGTTGGACTAAGAACAGTTAAAATTAGAAGAGATATCACGCATATCACTAACCTTTTCACAATGTAAAATAGTTTTTGAGCCCCTAGGAATAAAACCAATATAAGAGTAATCCTAAGCTTCCAAATCATTCTAGTGTTATTTTGTAGAAGCAACAATGAAGCAGGTACAGGTGTGCAACCGTCTATGTACTCACAGAAATTAACATTATTAGCAGTAGTATCTTTTAATGTTCTAGTAGCTACTTACAAATATTTAAACACCACACTACCACATTGCACTCCTGAGATTATTGCGTGCATTACTCATTTTTAGTATCTCAAATGAAACAGATATCTGCTCAGTGCATCAACTACTAGTAACCTATTTTAAGATAACAATTTAAGGTAAATTACTTGCAAGCTTCAGCTCACAACTATACTTTGATTGCAAGTCTCAAGACAAAGTCAAGCCAGCACACCAGGTCACTCGAGCACTAAAATCACTCAGATTGTGTTCTTGTCTTGTACACAGTGAACTCCTTTGATTTCCATTCAAAACACATGTAGACAGATTAATCATCAAGGATATTTTCGTACTTTTAGAACGAAAATTTAGTTTCTCCACATTTTTGTGACTGAGTAGTTTCTCTGATTCATCATCATGGATATCATTGGATTTTTCACATCTTTAGCCTTCCTTATGAACATTGTAGGATGGCTCATGGCTGCCACCATTACCTCCATGTGGGTCTTTTCAGTTTTTGTTCTAAGTTCTTGGATGTCCGGATTTCAAAAACCTACCACAAAAGGCAAAAGCTTGCCAAACATCGCACAAGAGACTATGGAAGATATTACACAGTAAGACAACATTTCTATAAACCTACAATACCTTTATGGTTATTTGTCAATTTCATGTGTGAATAGTGCTGGATAGCTAACATCTTAAAGTAAACATGAAAATCAAATGATTTTATCATTAATTTCCAAAAGAAATAGCCAAATAGTCAAACTAATGGAACAATATCATAATTTTATTCATTTGAAAATCCGTAATTTTCAAAACCTTCATTAAAATCAGAAACCGACGATAAATTAATTGCTACGAACATTTCGGCTATCGTTTACTAATTGGCAAGTATTGCAGTAGTAGTGACTTGATTGATTTCAATAGCAGAAGGTAAAACCCGGGGACAGTGTAACATGCTGAAACACTATACAATGTCGCTGACAGCTTCCAATTAGTTCCGATACTCAAGAAAGCATACAAAATATGCAGCTGTTGTAGTCCAGTGAAAAACAAAATCACAGGGGAATTAAGCTGAAATAATTAGAATACAGGTGTTAAGTAGATACCTAATCTGACAGTAAGTAAACACGAAAGTTAAACAGATTAGCGTACACATGCGAACACATTCCCTTAATAGTCTCTTCATCTTTGTTCTTAGTGCAGGGTCTTATGATTCTTATCCCAAGTTCCCAAGCCAAAAGTTTTAATTCTCTATCTTTATTAGTGCACAGCGAAGGAGTTGCAATTGCTTGGCGTATTATATGCAATTTACCTTTTGTTTTTAACATCTACACCTCCAATTAACGCCAACATTGCACCTTAAAAGTTTTCTACCACATTATACATACCTATGAGTGTAAAATTACGTATAAATTATGTTGTAATTAGCTGTGTACACTATTTGTACTTACTATACGTGTTTCAATACATAGAGTACACTAAAACCTAGATAAGTACTATAGAATTTTGTTTTGTTTTTCAAAACATATTTGAAAGTTTAGTAGCTGAAACCTTTAAATTAAATTCAAAGTAACATATTAAATCTCTCTAATTATAGATTATCAAATTCCCAACATCTCAACTGACTCTTATTGAATGTTTTCAGCAGTTTGTGGGTATTATGTATAATATTATTACAACGAAGTTGTTATTTTTAATTCAAGAAAACAAGAGTTTAAACTATAAGCAACAAAAGTAGAACACATTGCAAGTGAAATCATTGGGACATAAGGGGCTATGCATAATATTGCATGTAGATAAAGATTCTACACTAAGCACGACATATTTAGGCTATTAATTAAAGTTGGACAGTTGTTATTTCTGTTTTTGTGTCTTTATCTGTTTGTTATTGGATTCTGGTACACTTGAGGAATTTACTTTTATCATGACAATTGCAATGGATTCTTATTATACTATGACTTAGATATATTATATTCTCTTTTTTTTCATGCCGAATTTTGGCCCATTCAGGAAAACTATTTGGTAATATCTAGCTTTAGCTATTCTATAGTTACTCATTCAATTAAAAATAGCTCTCTATGGTAGAGCTAGTAAAAGCAGGAATATCGCTCACTATTTTATAGAGGGTAAGTATATATAGGACCTAGTTTCTCTATGTAGAAATGAAGATAAGTAGGATCGATGGTAATATCTCTAAAGAAAGATAAAATGATGCATTTTATGCTAAATATGAAAAATGTATGTGTAAACCTTGTACAGTGAAGAATTACGATCACTCTTGAAGTAATATTGAATAAACCCTTTTTTCAGGTCTTGCCGTAGCTCATAAGATCGGGAAAACTCAACAGTCGCATGTTCCCATTATCATCGTAAATCAATAACTCTGATGTATAGTGAGCTTCTGAAGAGCTTCTTTTTGAACACATCTTGTATAAATTCTCTTATGTAGCTGTGTCAAGCCTGGTTCAGCAATTTCTTACATTTCGCAATTCCTATAATAGTATTCTAACTGAAAAATAAAGACAAGAAGGATGGATAAACGATGGAAAAGTGACTCAGCCTTGCCACTTCACTCAAATGCAATCAAGCCATGAAGAACACTGACAAAAAAAAGCGAGCTCACATCGACATACATTGTAAATAATAATATTTAATAATAAATGAATGAGGATTTGAGAGTATTTGTTACATGCATAAATCAATAAAATGAAATGAGAAATTAGAAGTACATATTCTGCCTTCGACGCATTTTTATTGCTGCTACACATCATGTTTTCAGCAATGCAAAAATTATATAGATGTGAAATGATAGAGACTTAACGTTATATGTAGTGTTCGTGAAAGGAGCAGGATTTCGGACATGTCTGGACCTTTCCAAAAATCCCAGGCTGCCTCCCTTAATTTCTGTTGCACAATAAAGTTTTCGTAATTGTACCTGAGAGAATCTCTATTTGTATAGTAGAATACAATTAGAACATTTGAATTTTGGTTTTTTAAATACATTTAATTCAGAATATTATCTTCGTCAGGTTTGTTTTTTTGAATTTAAGTGCCCCTGTTAACAGATTCGATGTTTAATTAAACTAAGGATTTTAGGAATGGTACAGGGGGGAGCGGGGAAGAGCGGAGCACATTATTAACCTTTTTCGTTTTACAAGAGTCAGGTGTGATGAAGACTGGGACACGTCATGAAAACCAGTCGACAATTATTTATGGAAGGTAGAGGTACGGCCGTTTGTTACATCGCATTGTATAAATATTCATCTTTGTTGTTTACATTTAGGAAGAGGATGTTAAAAAACTTCGAATTACATTAAAATGTACATAATATATTCGGATAAATTCTCCAGTTCCCTTTTCTCATTTTATAAATAGGGCTATTTATGGTTGGTGGATCAGTTCAGGTGGTACATCGAAAGTTGGAGCTTTAAATCGATTCTTTTTTTTTACAATATAATTACATACACATGTGATATATCAGACTCTTGTCGATGCAAAGGTTAACTTTGGTGAACCGTTCGTTTGCTTTCTTCGTTTCTTGCATTATATAATAACTAATAAGTTCTACTATCTGGCTGAAATGGAAATGAGTATATCATCTAAATCAAATTCTGAAACATGGAATGGAATCACTCTATACATAAGTAAATTACATATATACGGATAGAATGACATATACGATGTCCAATACTAAAAACATCTACATACTCTCCATCCACGTAACTCATATCACAGAAATATAGCTGAACAGTGCAGACAACAATTAATTACATTTATAGAATTCACATTTACAGGATACGGATATTTTGCAAAGACAGTGAGACAGTTACCTACATACAACAATACTTACAATACAATGATGACAAGTAGTAGGTACACATACATTACGTCAACAAACACAACATCAACATACAGAACTTACAATACATTGCAGTTAGCTTTAAAATTGTTTGTAAATTACAAATACAGTTACATAGTACATAGCGATTTGATTTGAGCATTTTTTTTGAAAATGAGTTTTCCAACTATTCTCTATAACACACAGACTTACTCTGGCAGGAATTATGTCTCAGCCACATTTTGCACGCAACCCTTTTGACTCTTGTACTGTCAAAAGCACACACTCTCCAAATCTGCACTCTTCTGTATGTTTGTAGTGTATAGTGTACTTTCTGGAATTTTAGATTGGAATTAAATGTGCTTCCTACACTTACTCTCTCTCTATCTCACTAATCCTCCTATAATAAAGTCTAAGAAAGGTTCTTTACGTCATGTCATTACAATCAACCCTAAAAATTACTCTACTAGAAGTAGTAGGTTCTAGATAGGTAGGTACATATAATATTATTTTACGTTCAATACATTTCAATAAACTAAACTCTCTATCTCAGTACACAACTTTCAATACATTATTGTAATAATAATAGTAACAATTAATTCGTTAACAACATACATCCTAAAATCTACAAACTACTGCTAGAGATTTCACTTAATCAGTTAATTTACGTCTTTACAATTCGTCAGGTCAAGAACAACATAGGTAAATGTCGTTGTCTGCACATGATAACTTTATAACACTAAGTCTACAGATGCAGACAGTAAAATTCTGTTTCTGAACTATATATATGCATCATATTTTTTTTTAGGTATCTACGACTAGTTAAGGTATACTGACCGTATTTGTCAATTCTAGTATTAAATTCTACTAAATTCAAAACTGAAAATCAACCTAGGGTTATGTCTTAATATAATGGGATCTTAATTATA
This sequence comes from Tomocerus minor, assembly GCA_009936455.2. NCBI lineage: Eukaryota > Metazoa > Arthropoda > Collembola > Entomobryomorpha > Tomoceridae > Tomocerus > Tomocerus minor. The sequence goes on from JAAAYG020055468.1 coordinate 15,185, forward strand.
TACGTAGGTCATGGAATGTAATGAAACTCTGGCAATATAAAGAATTGGTAAAGTGTATTGGTAGTGATACTCGAAGTTGAGCTACGGATGCCGGATGCACATTTATGTTTTTGTACTACAAAGACCGTCGCAAGGGGTTATGTGTCACATTCTTCACTGTTTCTTTTTCTGTAAGAGCTTATTATGAACCGATGTCTTGATGAGATGTGATTTTATTTATTTTGTTTATCTTACGTACTATTTCATATATTTGGATCCCTCTCCATTTGCAGCTCCTCAATAAAAAGTTTCACAAGCCAAATCTCATACAATGTATAAAAGGAACCCAGAGCGGAGACTCCCTGGGAAGGAATCTTTAGGACACGAAATTCCGGGTCGGTTTCTTCGTATATTGAGTCCTCAATTGGGGGAACTTCTTGTTCGATTGTTGCGAACGGCACAAATTGTCCTACCATCATTGAAATTACGAACACCAGCATTTGAATGGACACCAGGATAGAGGCGAGACAGACCCATATGGAGCACTTGTGGACATCCTTAAATATCAATGAATAAAATAAACTTTATAATAATATTATCATCTATTTCTAATGATGAAAAATTCTCTAACATAATTAAGCCATTTGAAATTCAGAAAATCTTCCGGGATGACTTACATTGTGTGCTCCCATTATGAGAAGAATTGCCATTGCAAAATAGGCGACGTAAAGTATCACAAAATAACCATCGATACTTGAGGATATCGGACCTTGGGGAAAATTTTATGAAAACATATTGAATAGTTAAGAGCATATTTCAAAGGGGAAGAGGATTTGTGAGTGTCTTCCACTAAATGTGTCAGAAAATGTACCTAAAGTAAATATGGTGATGAGAGAGGGTAATTTGTTTATGGTTTTCCAGGAAAACCATTACATCGATAATTTTCCTATCTTTTACGAAAGACAAACAAGCAGGATGCTTAGAAAATGGACAAAGTTTCACACATTGTGAATCCATAATCATAAAGATAGGGGAAATGGAAAAAGCAAGAGCAAAACATTAAACATTTCTGGAGAATATTGATTAAATAGAGTCTTTATCGGATCTTCCTCTCTTTTATTAGCTAATAAAAAATAAGGCGCTAATAATTAACGCTTGTGTATGATATGTAGAGGTATTTTTGGTACATTATTGTGACCGTGTGTGTGATGATGGTATTAAAATTACCATAGGCAGGGATTCGGCCAGCGATGACCCAAGCATCAAAAGTTGTAAGCAGTTCATTCAGATGATAAATAGTCCTTATAAAAGTCCACACCTATATAAGGTATATAAAATATAATAGGATTATATAGGAAGAGAGGACACACTTTGACAGATAATAATATAGACATGCTAAAATTGCCCAGGATTTGGTAGTTGGGTTATGGGTTGCTTTTTACTGTACTTTTAAGGTATCTCTCGACTACAAATACAAAAAATAGAGTAGTAGTGGATGAAGGAAAATCAGAGGAGACAGATATAGCCACTAAAAGTAAGTATGTGTCTATATTAGTAGCTTAGTGTCTGTCCCTTTCTTATGACACTAAGTTAGGTATTAGGAAAGGAGAAGAGAGGGATCCAAACCAAACCAATTCAATGCACACACAGCTTATGATATTAGAAATACCCAACTATCTCTATATATATATACCTACTAAATATATACTACATCCACAAAGAACACAAATGAGTCTACAATGAAGAGGAAATGAGTTTGAAACATTGTTGAACTTACTATGTCAAAAAGTGCCAGGTATGAAACTCCAGTTTGCAAAGAATTGCCACAACAGGGATGCACCATTTGGGTGGGATACGACTTCGTAATTATTATTTGAGAGAAGAAAATACGCATCTGGTGCTGGAAGGTGCGCCATGAAAAGGACTCATTTTTGGGTCGATATTCACCGCCTCTTCCAGTTTGAATTTCCTCCTCCTTCTATGCGCCACCGGGATTTCACCCGAAAATTATTTCCCGGTACGCAAAAATCCTCATCTGCTCCATCGTCAATTTTCTCTTTCCTTTTCTTCTCATTTTCTTTATCTCCTCGCACAACAATTCTTTGTCTTCTTTTCTCCAGATTTTCCTCCCATTTCCTAATAAAGAATTCATAATTTAATCTGTTCTTTTATCTAGGTAGGTACTATTGATTAGTACTTATTTTAGTTATGGATGAAAAACTAAATTACCTAATAGGAATGAGTCATGAAAATCTATTATTTAGCTCTAGACGAACACAGAAAATAAAAGAAGCAGAATCCTCAGAGTTTAAATAAACTTTTATATCATGGTTGATTAATGATTATAAATGATAATGAGATGCTGAACTACACTAATAAAAGGTTACGACATACCTCTGAAACTCCTTTTCATTTTATCTTCGGAATAACTGTAGCTAGAGCAGGATTCTTTTGAAAAATGGGATATCAATTCCAATAGGCTGTAGAAAAATCCCAGAGTTATTCTATAAGCCTTTATTTCTCCAATTTTCTTCCAGTTGTGACCTTTCGCTGCAACTGCGGGATCACAAATGGCACACGGCTCTGTACTTTAGACCTGAGGTTAGATTAAGAAAAGAAAAGTATGTGTGCACCTCGTTGTAGACACATATGAATGCATGTAGGCAATGTGTAGTACATGTTTCTGTTTTCATTGCCAACATTCTAATGTTGTAATATATATACAGTCACTTTGGTAGAAAATACAGCTACCAAGTGGTTGCCTTTTTACTTTGCTCTATATTCTCCTGTCTTAGCCCAACTTAAAGCCTTTATCTATCCTCGTTGAAAGTCGAGGAGCAGTTGGTTCATTGGTGTACTTGTGGTGCATTACAGAACATAAATACCTACTCGTTACATACATACAGAGAGATAGTTCATAGCTTCACTCACCTTACATAGAAAGACATTTCGAATGCTAAAAGCAAACGCTCTGTTACTTGACTTTGTCTATGTTCAATAGAAAATTGTACATACTTTGTTACAATGTTATACATAATGGAGTTGTTAGTTGCTAGCTCTAGTAGGTCGTAGAATCCCGAAAGGCAATTGGACCAACAAGGATACAATGCAGAGCTACAGCATAAAACACTTATGGTTTCACAATTTTCACGAACGGGCAACTCGGACGAAACTCATGAAAAATATATCTGCAGAAGCAAGCAATCATTAACCACGCATAGTCCATTTTATATCATATCTTAAAACCTAATGCTCCTAGTATCGATTCCTTTGTGTCAGCAAGACCACTAGTGACGCCTTAACTACCTGTACATACATACAATAATTATTGGGCTCTCTCCGCATTCATTCATAGTAAACACTTCTGCCCCCAGTTTTCCTTATCTATAAAAAACACCATTAAGAATGAAATCTAATTGAGCACTACTAAAAGCCTATCCATTATTGTTACATTGTAAACAGAAAACAAAACTTGGAAAACAAAATTGGTTTTTACCATGAGAAGAACAAGTGTTTATCTCATTGAGTTATGAAGATAATAATAATGATGAGACATAATGAAATATTCGAGATAAGTAACAATAACAATAATTCCATTACTAGCTGCATGTGCACTAAAAAAGAGATTTATATTGCATTAGCAATGGGTTTATGTCTGCAGAGTAAGAGTTGCAAAACAAATGAAAAAAAATTTTTCATTTCTCGTCTAAAGACATCCAGTTCCAGTATGCAAATGCTGAAGACTAAATCCGCTATCAACAATGAATGCTGAGTGTTTACTAGAAACTCTAAGACCTAACTCAAGAGTTGAAATTTAAAAAAAAAACAATGGAGTCTCAACTTTGTTTTTCACATAGTAGATGGTAAACACTTTTTTTACTTTCCATGATTACATTTGGATAAAGTTTCTATGTTGGCCATTGGATAAGGTAAGCATTTATAATTTATGCTACTATACATATATATATATAGAAGTTAACATGCGACATATACTGCATACAGAAACCTCGAGGTCAACTAGTTACAAAGAATGAAACTCGAATGCAGGGAAGTTTTTATTTTGCTGCACAATAACAAAAATCTTCGTCTTGAGACATCCAGCAGCACAGAGCATTTCTTCGTGGAATGACTCTCCTCAGCAATTTTTAATGCTACTCCTTATTCAACAACTCGAAGGCAGGTCCCACCTGAAAACTCTGATCACAAAATATCCCATAGAACACATACACAGTAGAAATATATACAAGCTTTACAATAGTGTGAATTGTGAATATACAGAAGTATAAAATGAGTATATAGCCATAAGAATACATGAAAACTCCGAGTACATTAAGATAAAATATGATAAAACGTACAGGAAACTGCGCAAATTACAAACCAAGCCTAACAAAACTAAGGGCCGACTAGTGACTGCTACTGCTACAGTATTTATTCTGACGCTTCATGAGTATCATCATGAGTGAGTACAGTTCTAATTTCCCACTATAATTAATAATTTAATTATGTGCTATGCATCCTCAACTTTGGTTTCGCTTTGATAATACTGTAGTACATTTCTTTCTTTTTTCATTTATTAAACCGTCAAATTCTAAAACGGAAATGATGAAACAATTTAGCATTCATAGTTGTACTAAGTTGTGTGGGCTGGGACAGACGTCTCAGGTAGATAATATTGTGTGTAGCGGGTGTAGATACTTTTGCAATAATAGTTACCTCAATTTAACAGATAATAATGTCATTTTTAGCTAGCCAATACTGTATTCTTGTAGATAGCTAATAATTAACCTAAACATATATATTGCAAGTAGCAATGTATGCTTATATGGCTATGAGATTATGAGACTTTACTTTATCATACGCCCACGCACACATTTCAATTAAGAATTTTGCAGTATCTGAGGTACTTTGGGCCTAATTTTATATTATCTCACCTGTAAATGGCATTGCTATATATCTTTTGTGTATCTAGAATCTAGAGAGAGGCATTGCATTGCTCTTCAACTTGATATTTCTCATTGCCTAACTTATTAAGTGGTAATCGCAATACGGAAGACAATCATCAAAACTAAATTCCCAAAGTCAAATTGATGCAAGCCATGCATAGACATAGATATTTGAGCACACACACATATTGTATATACATAGTACTCCTAATAGTTGCTTTATATTCTCTTTGTACATTATAATACAGTATCGCAAGTAGCCAACTACGTATATCCAGTGTAGAATCTCATGCGAACAATAATAGGTAATGTATGTATATTCCCACAAGAAACCAGGTAGAGATTTATACATAATAAGACGGTGTAAAGAGTAATTTAGCAGGTGGAGGTATGGAGTACGGATGAGAAGAGTAGTCAGAGCAAGGGAAGTCAAGTTCAACGTAGCTTTGCCAATGCAATCCAGTGAGTCAGTTTGAAGTGGAGAGGTTCCAAGGCAAGGTTGTTGTAAGCTGTTGTATTGTTGCTGGTGCTTTAGCTATATCCCAATTAGATTAGCACTATGTATTCAATACTTAAATCGATTGTACCGGACAAAATGGCTGTGGCCACTGTTAGTTTGCTAAAATCCGTTTTTCAACATCTTTTTATGATGTTCTTTGAAGTGTTGGCCCTTTTGGTTTTGCCTGCCTTCTTTCTCATTGCATCACCCAAAGGCCTCACTCGCTTCCTTCTCTAGAAGTTTCAAGTGAGCATACAAAGTTTAATACCCGAGTGTTCTTCACTTAAGACTGACAGAGAACCGAAGAACTTAATTCAGACTGCTCTTAATATGCCATATAATACGGACTCTTAATATCTATTTTGATAATCCTACATTCCCTTTATCAGGTATCTTTCATAAACTATACATATTTCATATAAGAATAATACATACACAAGATATGAATCTCTTTATATAGAATATAAAATATTTTTTGCATGTACTAACTTTTAAAAATACATGTGTAGAAGCTAAATATAAAACATTATTAATATGCATGAATATTCAGTGAAGTTAATTTTACTTTTTCTTATTTTCTCTTGTGATTTAGAACAGAATTATTATGAGAATATTTTGAAATACACTCACTGGAATCAGGAATTGAAAGACGCGCAAACGCCTTCCTGAGCATTGGATAATTACGCCTTTAACATCCCAACAAGTTCAACAATAGTAGTACTTTACCTACGTGGAATCTAAACCTTTTTAGCAAGAGAACCTACAGAACATTACACTTACAATACCTATATAATATTATTATCTACATCGTGTAATGTGTAGTTAGAAAAATTCAAGGAGACAGACGCAGACGAAGGAACCGGTTATGCATATCTATACCTGTACACCTGTCTGTCATCTATATATTCTATAAAATGGTTTAAAACGTTTCCTTACTATTGTGCAGTGAAGGTATGGATTCAACGGTGTAGCCTAAGATCGTAGTTTGCAATGTTATCGTTATTATTGTAGCTTGTTGATTCTTGTTCCAGATTAATGTAATTTAATAATGGGGAATGGGGCATTGTTTTCATTAGCATTTACAAAAATTACAATTTATTTTTAGGATTTGTCAAATCCAAAGAACATTCTAGTCGTAGTCTACGCCGATGAATTCATGCCCTCACGTTTCTAAACTCCTTTGCTTTTTGTTACAGCTTTTATTTTGCGTTGTTGTTACTGTTGTATCTGAAATCATGTATGTGAATACTAATGCCTACTGAGACAGTGCAGTGCTCAAACTGTAATATTTCTGAAATTGTTTTCCTTTTCTACTATTATTTACATTGTATAGTTTGATTTTAATACTAATATTACAAATAAACTTTGAACTTAAGGAAATAACCATTTTAATAGCTGAAGAAACTAATTCGTTGATTTTACAAAATAAATGAGTTAGATATTTACTATACAGACATCATTTTTTGTACATTTTCAATTTTCTAAAGCATGGGCATATAGAAATCGAGTAGTCAATATCGAATTAAAAAAATACTATCATCAAGATGTATTTCGCAGATCGTTTTCCTTTCCTAAACATTTTTTACGCCCATATGCGTAAATTCATAATCATTTTTAGAGTAAATGAAGGACTGAGTAAACCATAGCTTCATATTAATTTGTATTATAATTATGTATACTCAAACTGGTATGTATGACTGAAGGTTTTTATCGATGTGGTCAAAAATCTCTCTGTATCTTATTGTGTGTAAATAATGCAAATCATCTAGATGCGATTTGAGACTTTTCACAGGGATGAAATGAAAAAAGTTTCAAAGATTTTGTGGTGGAATTCACTTGCTTCCCCACGAAATTGATGAATGGACATGATTTATTTTCGAGTATTTGCAGTTGCCATATTTACTAAAAATTCTTGGTTTAATTTTGAATCCTTGATACTGAAAATAGATTATTGGTGAAATAGCAATGATGAAAACCTAAAGCCCAAAACCAAAACAGCGAAAGATCAGTGTTTGAGCAAAAGCTAAAGATGTTTTAGGAATGAGATGAGATTTTGACGGAGACTGCCACCAATATAACTAAAGTGTACTTCAAAACCAATATTAATCATAGAATTTAGGGATTAAGGAAACGAAATCAAGCCAAAATGGCGAACAAAAAAGGTGGGGGTGAAAACAGTGATGGTAAAGACAAGAAAGCAGCAAAGAGCCCGAAGGAAAAGAAGGCGACCGGCAAAGAAACGGCGCCGGCCCCTAAAGAGCTCAAGTTGAGCATTGCACCATTGGGGAAACCACCTTTACCCAGCAAATCACCACAGGCTTCAACCAAAAAGGACGCTGCGAGAATTGCATCAGTTTCAGCTAAAGAAGATACCGACGCAAACAAAATCTCAGCGACCAACTATTCCGCACAAAATGCAAGGCGATCGACGAGTGTAAGATTCTTATCAATGCCTTTAGAATGGAACAGTGAAAAGATTAAGGACGCAGATCTGAGCAAGGTAATAATAGCATAATCCTGATTAATCTCATGATCATGGATGAAATTAAAGTTTGTAAGAGCAATTCATTTGTGTCAGGATGGCTTTACTTGCTGTATTGTACTAGTAGCTGAAGAGTCATCGGAATTGTCAGAGTATGCAAATTTTCTTTATCAAACGATAAACACTGGAGTTAGAAAAAGATTTATTGCACTTTCTGGAGAGGAAATCTCTGCGGTAAGTGAAAAACGTGTGTCTATGAAAATATTTTTATGCCAATTGCAATAGCCCCTAGTAGGTAATTAACACAATAATGAATTTACTAACAAAAATAATTTTACAACAGAACTAGATTTTATTTTTTGAGTAACTATATCATTTTGAACCACGAAAGGGGTACCAGTAGACCATTAATATTGATATTGGCTTTCAGGAATCATCGTTGAAAACTATATAGATATTATTATGCTTATAAATATAATATATATTATGTATTATGATTATGGATGGGCACAGAAAGTATTCCAATACATGACCAGTGCTCAAATGAGAGAACCCGGCGAGGATGAAGATTCACATTTAGGACGGATGGATCTATGGGCGGAGGCAATTAAATACTGTCTTCTTCAATGTAAAGCCTCTGTAGACGTTGAAACTGCCCGCAAATCTGCTAAGGTTATTAATTTATGAATGTAGATCGATATCTTTACGATACCAGTAATAGTTTCCTTCAGTATTTAATCATTCGCTATCTTTACGATACCAGTAATATATTTTTGACATGATCATACGAAATAAACACGGGTTTTTGTTTCTGCTCAGGAAAATGATAATTTGGGTGCTCGATCCAAAGATATATTGCAGCGTCTTTCTCCACTTCAGTCCCCATTGAAATTAGGTGTAAAAGAAACAGAAGAGGAACAGTCATCTGCTGATACTGCAGAAACCAAGAAAAGTACTCCAGACCAGACCAAGAGAACCCCAACTACAAAGAAAGATGGGAAAGCCCCCACTGTTTCCCCCAGTGAAACAACAAACAAAGATCATGATAGACAGTCTGGCAACTTTACCACTTCATTGAGAAAAAGGGGAGAAATAGAAATGCCCTTCTTGCAACAAATTGGTACTTATGCTCATGCTGAATGATTCAGTGTATTGAAATAGTGCACTTTTTGACAAATAAGTAGCATGATATCTGAAAATTACAAAAATTACAGATGATGTCCCAGTGAATGGCTCTAAGTGCTACGTTATTCTGCAGGGATTTTACAATCCTAGATTGATACCAGAAATGAAGAAAATCGGTAATAATCCGTTTATATTTTACTATGTAGAAGATAAGACGATCATTATGTGTTATGTGTCAGGTAAATCTGATGTGACGGTAAATATTATATCCATAAAGGTGTTCCTATCAACGGTATCCTTCTCTTAACTAACAGTGATGAGGACAAAAAGAATTTTAGTATTTACGATATTGAAGAGAATATTGCGGGAACTTTTATCCCGAAGAACGTCCTACCCGATTATGTCAATATAATTCAAAGAAGGAATTCAAATGCATTCAGAAGGTTCTTAAAGCTATACAAAATACAAATTCAAACTACTATATTTATCACTTAGAAGATACAGTAATATGTACAGAGTATTCTTCCGCAATTTCTCATTATGTTGCAGTAACACCAATACTGTAATTACTCAATTCTGGATGGAATTAGCAGCTTTGATTAACAATGCTCCCCTGCAGTCGTGTCTTCACGATATAGCCCTTCTGAATTGTCCTCTTCCAAAGGTAATCCTATACTAATTACTAATATTTATTTGAAAGGTCTCTGGTTCCTTTTTCTTCGGAGCTCTTTCTGATAATTTCTTTATGATTGAGAAAATATTAGGGAACTTTATACATACTTTAAGAAAAGTGAATAAAAATATCATTTCAGCCAGAGGCAGGGCTTAATTCTCCAGAAGGTCGAGCAATATTTGGGACTCAGATATTTGACGAAGCAGCCCAACGTATTTACGAAATGCACGTTTTATTAGATTGGTTTCAAGAGTACAAACAAGCAGTTTATGTCAGACAGATCACTCCAATAGAAGCAGAAATACCGCATGTTCTGTATGAATCGCTTGTGAGACAAGTTCCAGCCGAATGTATTACGGTGCCAATTATCATGGAGTGCATGGTGGAACAAGTAAATTGCCAATTATTCATTCATGACATTAAAGATTCTCTCTTTTATCTACACGATTAGATTGTTTATCATCATTATAGTTTCTGATTCCTCCATTTTTTTTGCCATATTCACACAGGCCATGGTAAATGTTGGTATTGACAAAGATTCAGAGGAGAAAAAGCAGAAAATAGCAATTTTTTCAGATAATATGGAGATAAATCTCGGGCCAGACTGGGGCTTAAGCGCATTTCCTAAAGAGAGTGAGTCCAGGACAACGTTTTCAAGTGGTTCAAAAAAGACTCTGGCTACACCCGTTTTCCACAAACCAAAATTCATCAAAAGCGGGGACTATGCTGGAATAAGAACTGCACATCTAAATGGTGAAATAATTCGTAAAACCATGATTCTGTTATTCCAAATAATCTTTTTCTGCAGGGATGTCCTAAAAAATTCCATTGAAAAATTAATGTAGAGACATTTGCCTCTCATCTGGCAAGTAGCCAAGTTACTGGAGATTTTCATCGTTTAGAGAGCATTTTATGGCAAGATCTACCACCATTTCATAAAGGTCTTTATATGAAACTGCTAGGAAATCTAAATCACTTCATGTACTTCCTTCCGCCAGAGACAATTCAACTCGATGGTCAGCTTGACGAATTATGATTTCATTGGTGATGTATTTAATTAGCGAAATGTTACCTGATTATAATTGTGCTTTCAGATATGTTTTTTATTCTTCACCTGCTCATGACGGCTGGAGTAGAAAATCATTTGCAAAAGTTAACTGAAGAAAAAGAGAAAGCCCGTCAAGCGGAAGCGAAGAAACCTTCTCTTCCAGTTCCGTTGTCACTTTTAATTAACACTCATGGTCCAGGTTCAGATGTACATTACCTTCCAGGAACGAAGTTGTTGTCAGATCACAATTACTTGACGATTGATGAAGAAGATGCATTACATTTCATTTTAGCTCCAACAGGAGGTGAAGATGAAATGACAGTATCCCAATTGGGACAAACAAAAAATTTTCGAGCAGATACACCAGAATACGTGATTGAAATAGATGAAGAAGAACTTGAATTTGAGCTGGAAAAGGAATTTGAAGGAGAAGTTGAAGAAGATGCTGCGAGCATTGAAAATCAACGAAATTCGGAGGGTATCTAACGATTACCATATTATATTCATAATAATAGTAATAATTAGTGAGTATAACCGCTAATATTTTGTCCTTTGCTGATTCTACAGAAAATGAAAGTCCTCGACGAGCGTCAAACGACGAGACAAGACCAGAAGGAAAAAATTCAGAAGATTGGGCGGCAACAGGTGATATTGGAAGAGACTCTCAGGAATCAACGGCAAGCAAAAAGAATAAATCTCAAACACAAAGCGAAAAGATGAAGTCTCAAATTCAAACTGAAAAGACAAAGTCTGAAACTCAAACCGAAAAGACAAAGCCTCAAATTCAAAGCGAAAAGAGAAAATTCTCCAACAAGGCTTTACCTACAGCACCTATTGCCTATCCGGAAGAAGAGGGGGAAGCAGCTGGAGAAGATCCTACGATATCGAAAAACCTTGGAGTAGCTCAACCTCCTACTGATGCTGATGTCATTGATGAAGATTCGAAACAATTTGGAAAGTTTGGATCAGGGGAAGAAACTTCCAAAAGATTTATTTCCTGTGACGTGGACTTTTATAAGGATCTGAATGACTTTTCAACATTCAAAACTCTTTTGGAATGTCCAGCTTTGTTGACCATGGGTCTCAATGGGGCACTAGACCTTACGAAATGGGTAGAAACTTATTTAGACTGTAAAGGCTTGACTACTGCTGCTGGAGAAGGAATGATGATTGGCCAATTGAAAGACTGGAATTTTGTCGAGGAATTACTTCCGACACAAATGATACAAGTTCTTAGTGAAGCGATTGGAAATTACCTTTCATTGCAGCGGATGTACTGTCCATTTTATGACACCATTCTTTTCATATTTAACAATCCGACACCATACTCTTTGGACTCTGACTCCAATTTCGTGTCGAAAATTCACACACTTCCTGGACTTCAGCATTTTCTTGGTAAAAGGGATTAGAGTTACTTAGTTCACAAACGTAGGTGATTTTCAAAGCTTCAATATTTGATTTCGTTTGTATTCCAGAGTACACTATCAACGATGAAGAAGTGCTTCATTGGATAATGCAGTTGGAACAGAAAAAAGGAGTAGAAGTTGTGGATTCATTCAGTGCTGAAACTCTTATGAAAATTGTTCCTGAAGTAAAATTTTAATTCTGAATTAAATCGAAACAAAAAATTAACCGTTAATAAAAATTTTGATATTGTTTTATGCAGGATCAATGGGTGTTAGCACCAAGCATTAAGGAAAAGATTATAAAAAGGAGACTAGCAAAGAAAAGAAAATTGGAAGAATTGGAGCGGCTTAGAATGGAAAGAAACTTTCCAAGCCGAGCAAAGTCGATGTCAAAGAAAAAAGTAGACGAAATTCACCCAAAGCGAAGAAAGTCGAAGCCAACGCTGTTGGCTGACGATAAACGGAAACAGTCTGAAGATGCAGGAACTGAAGAAAAGAAAAGAAAGAATAGCAAAAAGACGAAAAAAAGTCAAATTGAAGGGAAAAAGGCTAGTAAGAATGCTGAGGAGGAAAAGAAAGAAAAGAATAAGGAAGTTAAGGAGATAAAAACAGCAGATGATGATAAGGATGCGATGAAAAAAGGGACGAAAGAAGAGGAAACAACGGATGCTGAGACTATTAAAGACAAACCAAAGAGTAAAAGTAAGAAACAAAGTTTCAATTTTACGGATGCAGTGAAATTTTCAAAGGGATTGAAGAAATTGCCCAGTAGTAGTAAACAACAGTTATTTCACTGCTATGATTTGGGAAAACGAATGATCATCACGGCAATAGACACATATCATATGTTTCCATTAGACGGCACTGTTATACAGTATGAGATTGCTACGATTGAGCCCGAATACAGAATGATGCAGCTGACTATTACAAAACAGGGTCATCAATCATTCTTTTATCCGTACTACATTCCTCATGACTTGGACTTGTCGACAGAGTCTTATGTTGTCATTCCATATTTTCACATGGTGCATAATAATGGAACAATTTTTTCTTTTCAAGACCAAAGAGCAAAAGAAGCTGCTCCTTATATTCGATATTGCTTGAAATCAAAAGCACATACCAAAAAGTTTACCTACGAGAAAATAGTTTTCTCAGATGATCTCGCTGAACTGAGAAAACACGGAGTAAAGAAAAAGAAACCATCAGTTGATGAAAGAAAAATATCCGTAGAAATTCCACCAGTGGATATCAGAAAATTGTCGGAAAATCTGGAAGACACCAATGATATTACGGAAGCTGACGTTGAAGTTGTGGATGGCGAAGAGGAAGATGAAGTTGATTCCGAAGTGACGTCCCCTATAGATGCAGAACCTAAGAAAGAAGTACCTGAAGAGGAGTCCAAGAAAAATGTTGACCCTAAGAAAGGGAAGAAAGAGAAAGGAAAAGGGAAGGAGAAGGCTGAGAAGGCAGAGAAAAAAAAAGTTAAAGAAAAGCTTGCAGCAGAAATGATTAAACCCTCCAAATTCCACACTAAAGAACATGAGAAAGTAAAAGGCAACTCCACCGAAACTGAACATCCGCATCTACAAAAGGAACAAGAACAACTTAATAATGCACCTGAAATTGTCGACTTTCAAGAAGATTTGACTGGCGAGTGGATTTATCCAGGCAGCGATGAAAGTGATAATGAAGCAAGTGGAAAACGAAAAAAATCTTTGTATGCTCATACTTGGGATGAAGCTGTGAAAATTCTCAGTCCATTAGTACATTCTTTTAAAATTACGTTTCCATCCGGTTTGATTATACAAGTGTCAGATTCCCATGGACCACCGTTGACTCGAGAGGTAAAACAATGGTATGCTGATAAAGGCTCCGCTACTCCTTTGATTGAGTCAAGTCGCTACTACACAAGCAATGGATCAGTTGTCAAATTTATGATGAACTCCACTATACAAATTATCAATGCTCGAGGGGTAACTACAACCATACGAGAAGTGTCTGCAAAGTTAGTCCGTAATTTTATTTGATTTTCAAGGCTTTGATCATAGTAAATCATGCGTAGTAAAATTTTCAACACTGAAAGTCATTCGTCATTTATTTTCTGCTTTACAGCGTAAATCGAGAAAAGAATAATATTCGTCGTATATTTACTAAAGCTACTGCCGTGAAGGTTTTTGAGGGTGATGTCATTTTACCCACTGGAGAATATTGGAGAATTTCGAAAGGAGCCAAGTTTTATCATAACCCCTTGTTTTTATTTTCTGGAGGTCAGCTACCAGGGGGCGAGGTAAAATATTCAACAATAGTTAAACACAGCTTTTAGAAAGCATATAGTGAATTTGAATATGTTTTTGGCAGACATTTCATCGACGACAGGATGGTGTCATTTATTTGCATCGTCATGATGGAACTGTGATTTGTAAGTAAATTAACATTGTAAATCGCAATTCATGGGAAGAGATGTGTTTCTGTTATAGGTAGTAATAATATTATGTTCATATTCTTCAATTTATCAGGTCACTATCCAGATGGCACACGATTTACAACGAGAATGATCATTATGAAAGATCCGGTAAAAATCATTGAATTTTTTATTGGTTTGGTATGAACGAGATGATTTTCAAGGTTGTTAATTTATGACTTGCAAAGGTTGAGCAATTCGAAGACTGGGTATTTGTCGGTACGAAGACCATGGTGGAACATCCAAACTACGCTACTGTCCTTTTCAATAGCCTCTCTGCAAATATCCATCTGAAATTGCCGAATGGTGAATGGGTTCGAATCTTTGCTGATGGAGGGATTAAAGTTGGAACTGTGGATGATTACACCTTGGATGTAGATAGAAACAGGGCTCTGCTAAGCTACCCTTCATGTGCAGCAGGAAATTGTGGAGACAAGAAGATCCCAAATGTCACGTCAGTTAAATTATTTCACAGTCCTGTTCCCGTTGAAACTGCTGCACCCATCCCTTCTCCAAGTTCTAAAGGAGGTTTAGACAAAAAGAAATCTGATGTTGATCAAGAAAGCCCAGGATCAGCACCCAGCTCAGTGAGTATTGATATTCCGGTTGGGGATGTTGGTGAGCAAGGATTAGAAAAGAACACTTCAAGACTATCAGTTGATAACGTTGGTAGCAGGAATGCCTCAGTTAAAAGCGATATTGAGGTTTCGTTTGAGAAAATAAATGACAGAAAACCAACAGTAGAATCATTAGGAGAATTAAATATGCATGAAGAGCATGATGACGAAGCCGCCACGGAACATGAGACACTCACAGAGAGAAAAAAACGACTTATCGAAGCTCAGAATCAATCCGAGGAAATAAGAATGGACATTGAGGAATTCTTGCAGTTCACAGATACTTGGACTTTCTGTAAATCCGTAGATTCTTGGGACAATAGGTTTTCCATCACGGTCTTTGGTGATAAGACTGTGAAAAAAAGTGATCGCTTTCAAAAAGAAATGTGCGTCTCAACGGAGAATTTATTGAATACATTTGCAAAAGCGAAGCCACCCACTCAGCGCTTATCTGGAATTTTACCAACGACATCTAGCGAAAACTTGATTAAATTGAGCAAACGAATCACTGCTTTCAGACAAGGGAAAATTGGTGATTGTGGTAAAATGGCAAAAACAAAGATTTTTGCAGTTAAAAGAGATCTTTCTGGTTATCAATTTTTAAAACACCAGGAAGTCGATGCTGTTCTGCAGAAAGTAAAATCTAATCGAGAATCAGTTGTTGTAGTGGACACACTACCGAATACTCGACCGAGGAAATTTATAACCATTATGGAACCAGTTTCCAGCATTGAGAAACCAAATGGCTTATGGCAGAGTGTCTACCGAGAACCCATGTTCAGACCAAGAGTTATGAATAATAAACAACTTCAAATTGCAAAGCCTGAAGATCTTCGCTGGTTTGGTTATGTCCTAACCACTGCTCATGGAAAACGACCGAAATTTTTTGCTGACCCGAGAACAAGATTTCTGGCTAAAAAGGCTTCTTTGTTAACGAAAAGCCCAGAGTCTTATGTTAAAAGTCCAGAATATGTAAACAATGAACAAATGGATTCGACGAAAAAAGATTCTATGCCAATATCCGAAGCAGGAAATCATGGTCATAGCCATCGACATAAAACCCATGATGCTAACTCGGAATCCGCTAACCAAGATGGAGAAAAGGTTATACCAGATGGGAAAAAGGTACCCCATGTCGATGTCCTTTCCAGTGAAGGTACAGAGGGAGGTAAATACGTTTTCACTATTGATATAAAAAAAATGAAGGTCACGCGTAATTTGCAAATCAACAATCCGCACATTTTTTAGTTTTACTCTCTCGTACATAGTAAATTATTTAAGATGATGTTATTAGTAATTAGTAATAAAATTATCAATCAGGTAAAACCAAATAAGCCTTTCTGTATATTTTTTCGACCATGAAATCCGTTAATCATTAGTTTATTGTCTAAATAATATTTCGACTATTTTGAATAAATATTTTCCAATTTGACAGACAAAAAACACAAGAAAGATCTTGGACGAAAAAGCAAAGATACTACGAAAAAGGACAAAAAGAAGAAAAAAGATGTAGGCAAACATAAACACTCATTTAGTAAAGACAATAAAAGGCAGTCGTTTGATGGTAACATGGACGAAACAAAAGATGACAGTAAAGAAGTTGAGGAAGTTGAGATGGAAAATAAATCTAAGAAAAAGAAGGACAGCATTTACTTTAGGAAGGAAGATAATTGCGCCGAGTATCCTGAAGATGTTTTAGATGTTGAAGGTTGGTGGAAACAAATAGCTACCTACGTATTTTAATTACATGTGTAAAGGAGTATATTTTAAGACTCGTCCATTTTAACGGGAATATTAATCCTCATGATTTTCTACTTAGGCATTTATGAAATTGCGGGAGCAGAGAAGCCTAAGATTACAAACAAAGAGCATGATGAATTATGCACTCGGCATAAATCAATTGTGGTACGTAATTTCATGGAAATCCCTCAACTGGATGAGACAATGCAAAACATACTGATATCAGCGTCCATATGCTATGGAAAAACCGTTGATGATCAAATGGGAATCTATAAGACTTACGAAATAGACGATCCCAAGTTTGAAGCCGAGAGAAAGCGTCAAAAATTCATAAAGCAGCAGCTTATTGAACAAAACTTGGAAGAAATGCACCTGTATGAACAAGCCCAAGGAAAGGTCCTTAGTTTTCATTTTTAGTATTACAACACAATAATCCCAAAAACTTTTATTCCTAAAAATGAACATCAAGTGGATGTTATAATTTAAAAATACTGTAAACCCAAAATTTAATGAGACACAATAGACATAAACACAATTTCTTAATTTTTAGAAATATTCATATGTACTATGTAATTGTCGTTTCTGTGTAAATCAGTTTGATTAAATTCATGTTAGAATATATTTCACAGTGCTATTGAAGATTTGGTGCATATGATGCAAACCATGGATGATTTAATTGTATTCTTTTTCTGTTTGAAGATGCATGTATAATATTTTGCATCTCGCTATTCCATTCATTATACAGTTATACATACAATGCACGTGTTGTGCAAAAACTAATTTCTAACTTCCAAACTTTGAAAAGTAAAACTTTTCCTGCCCTGTAATTCTCATTCTCAACTTCTGGAACTGTGCTGAAAAAATTAGGGAACACATTCAACATTCAATTAAAATTTCCAATGTCACTCCCACTCTCACTCACATTTTATCCTTTTGTTTTAATAGTGAGAGGGTGAGTGAGAGTGGGAGTTTTCCAAATTTTTTATATTAAGAATATTGGCCTTAGCAAAGTTAGCATACATTCCAATTAAATAGAATTAGTTTCCTTCCTTTCGTTCGTTCCCACATTTTCTTGTTCATTGTCTGATAGCCTATTTCGCTTAATGGCCACTGGATATTAGTATTAATTAGAAATTAGCAATCCCTTTTTAAATATCATATCATTGATAGTTCAGAGACTTCAGTTAGTTGTACAGTTGCAGTTGTACTCAAATATACTCAATATATATAAACTAAATAATGTTTACCTATTGATGCAAGTCTTTTTGTAAAATCATTATGCATAGTAAAAAAAACTGTTATTAGAAAAATTCGCCCAATATAATCAGCGCAAGTATAAAATCTCGAAACAATAATGTTATAGCGAATCATTTGCACTAACTTTTATCATTTTAACGTTCTCAATAGTGTTAAAGTACCTTTAATTACATTGGGTGGGAATAAAGCTTAAATCCCACATATCTTGACCATGTAAAACGAATGTCAGGGGCGTAAAATATTTCGCTGTGCGAAACACAAGTGCATATTTATTTTCTTTCTACTTCAGCTGCACTGCAACTACATGAATTCAATGGATTGAATTCTTTGCAAAGATATGTATTCTTTATACATATGTTTATCGATGTGGTTTTCCACTGTTTTACTTCGAACGTGTTAGATAGTCAAACCATGTGAAATAGTTTTAGACAGCTAATGCAGTATAATTTCCTATTGACTATTCATCTGTAAAAAGGATATATCTGGATAAGTTATCCAGATATATCCTGTGAGATATTTTACCTAAAAGAATACGTTCTTATTGTGTTACGGATAGCTCGCTCACTAGCCGTTAATATATTTGTACATCGAATGAAAAGTGCTGTATATTGTTGAAAGTTAAGTGGTTTTAATTTTCTAGAAATTATTAAATTGAAAAATGGCAATTCAAATTTGGAGAAGGATAAAATTATGCCTATTAGAAATTTGGACAATTATTTTGTCAATTTTAGCCCTTTTCCTATTACCATTACTTATCCTGTTACTTTCTCCGTTGTATTTGTATCGATTCTGTCTTGGCTTGTACATAAAACATTTTCGAAAAGATTTTGGAAAGATTTTATCATGTGGGAACTCCACAATGGCATCCTACGACGAGATCTACGGAAATACCCAAAACACCACTGTGATTGCCATTAAAGTTGAAGGACAAGTAGATATTGAGGAAGCACGTGCACTTGTGCGAGAAAGAATAATCGAGGCAAAAAATGAAGACGGTACTTTAAAGTACCCGGAATTACAACAGTATCCGGTGAAGTTTGGTGGATACTATGTATGGAAACCTGTTGAAGATTTCGATGTTTGCAATCATGTAAATTTCCATACACTGCCGGAACAAAGAAAAATATACACTGACGAAGATGCAGCTGATGTGGAGTCATATCTGGGAACCAAACAACATCCCTCTTATCGAGGCAAGTAATTAAAACATACAGAAATATACTCCTATGTATGTCTTTAATTAGTAATCGTAATTTAATTAATTTTAGGCCCTTGGGAATTTGTCATTTTACCTAATGTCAAATCTGGCCCTGAAGATTCCGAGCATTCCTTCATATTCTTTCGAACTCATCATTCCGTTACAGGTTATGATATGATTTATTTCTAATCAATACACATTACATTGTACGTCACGATTTCAAAATGTATCCCCTATATGCTTCAGATGGATTTGGAATCTTCAATCTCTTATTTATGGAACTGTCAAAAGGAGGCTCTGACAATGTGACTTCTCCTATATACTTCAAAAGAAACATTTTCTGGAGGATAATTTTTTATTTAACCCTTATTATCCGTATTCCCTACGACCTTCTTCATATACCTACAATAACTGCGGGAAAAACTGATAGCGGCTTTAGAGACGGGAAAAATCTATCCAAAGATAATCATGTAGGGTGTAAACCTTTGATAATTTCAATTGACTACCTTAAAGAAATTCGAAAAATTCACAACGTCACTTTTAATGCAGTGATCAATGCTGCATTTCTAGGGGGTAAATCATTTAAATATTTGAAATAAAATTGGATAATATTCTGGCTGTATTTGTGACAATAAATGCGGGTTTTCTAGGTCTTCGTAAAATGATGGTGCATAATGGAATGAGAATTCCAGCATCAATGGGATTATGCTGTCCTGGTCCAATGCCAGGTCACCCTCTTACGAAACTGAGAGTGCATGCGTAATTACAGGATTTGTTTCTTTGTATATTTTATTTGAATTCCTTGAGATTTAAAACTGTAGCATTAATTATAATATGTTTAAAATTATGTAGGAGTGTCATAAACACGGTCTTACCAATTGGGATAGATGATTCTGTGAAACGATTGAAGTCCTTAGAGAAAGAGGTGCAAAGAGTCAAGCGATCGACGGCAATTCTGGGCTCATCTCTTGTTATGCCACTAATAGGAGCATTGCCACCTTTCTTCATTGATAAATGCTTTCCAGGATCAATGACTTCCGGGTGCGTAAATAACTTTCCAGGTAAACCAAATCAGACAGAATGATTCAATAGATAATTCCAGTGTGTCTATAAAGCATCTAATTTTTTAATATTTTTTTTGGATTTATTCTACATAATAATAAAATGCGGTTTCTTGCGGTTTTAGGTCCGAGAGTGCAAATGACAATATTTAACAGACGTTGCACTTCAGTTCATTTTATACAAGGTCAAAGTAAACTCCTCGTAGGTAAATAAACATGACCCCTTTTTATATATTTTTTTTTTCATTTTCCTCATATTTTCTAATGTATATAGTACATTATTTTTGTATTACATTGCATTTGTTAAGAAAATTAACTAAAACTTTATTACAGGAATTCTTTGCACTGCATTAACGTACATGGATCAATTATCTTTCAAGATAACCGTGAACAAAGCAATATTTAAAAGTAAATCTGAAATTAATTTATTACACAACTACGTTTTGGAAGAGTTGGAATATTTAAGAAAGGAACAAGTATAGTAGGTATTTCAAATGTGCAATAAATATAAATATTATTTTCAATTATGGGAATTGTCATGAAGTTTTTTTAGTGTATAAAATAAGTGAAATGTGAAATGTCCTAAAATGGAATGTTTAAATATTACAACAGCTCAGAAGGGGAGTTTTGCACTAGCCATATACTAAACAACAATTTCAGCAAATAAATCTTCCTCTAAAAATATTCATATTATTTTGGGATTACTTGAACTTGTTTCATCCTCTCCACATAAACACATTGTTTGATATCTCACTTACTGCGTTATCTTCATCTGCCATTCATCAATAGTGCTAGAAGAATGTACAAAGTATTTTTGAACATTAATATTTCTTTGTAGTATTTCGTGAAAGAATTGATGTTTCCTAAAGAAATAATTCAAGACGTAGACATTGCGGCAGTTAAAGGATCTGCTAAAATCCTACAAAATCACCTTTACAAATGTTATTATTATACTTAAATTATATGTGTTTGTATTATATTATTGTGTCTTAAGGCAATTTCGATTTAAGTCATTAAATATATTATTATGTTCAAATTTTTGAACATAGCTAGAAATTGACCCCCAGAAACATGACCCCTAGAAATTCTACCAAACCATAAAATATTCTATCTGCATATTGTACTGTCATCCGTTAATTTGCGATGTTATTGTATACATGGTGCACTAGGAAGAACAAACGTAGTACAGGTACTAAGTGTGTTATTGTTTAGTACAGAATACAGATTATCATGTACAAACAGACACATTTTTTGCTTTGATTCACTAGTTACAATTTACAAGTTCTTAATATGCTTTGAAATATTTGCTATTATATAGTACAATTTACAAGTGAAGTTTCTCAGGGTATATAGATAATTCCATGTTGGAAGGATTTACAAAGGTCCTTTATAAAAGTCATGGGAAATCCCACGCACAACTGGGGTGACGCAGATTGTTCTATTTCATACCATTAAAAAGTTTTGCATACGTTGGTAATAATTATGCATACAGAGTAAGCAGTGCAGACAGTGCAGTACGTAAGCCCACCGGTATTAACCATGTAATTATACATAAAAACTACTAATAAATATTGATAAACGTAGATGGAAAATTACTCTCAAGGCACAAGATGATGAATTCATAAGGAAATATAACTTGCAAAATCTCACGCATTATTTTCTTAAACATTCTGCTAAAAACTGTTTCAAGCAATGCTTTCAAAAACAATGTAATGCAACTAATGCAATGTGCAGCAGTTGTATTAGTGCCAAACTGGTGAAATGCGCTTTTTTACGCTCAGTCACATAACTTATAGTCACAACATGTATAACAAATAGTGCCCACATTTACATATACCATGCATACACTGTACTTACACCTGTTAACTTTATACTGATTAACAGAAGTTAAAAATTAAAACGAAGATTTTTTTTGTTTCAAAGTGCTTTAAAAAGGATATACATATATTAATTTTTGAATAACAGTTAAATTATTTTGAAAACAAGACGTCTTCCCCTAATGGGAAAGGATTATTAGTAACAAATAGTGGAATTTGTCAGTCATAATGGCTAAAAATTTAAAAACGTTTTTTGCTGACACAGCCGAGGTTTTCTTGGCCTCGGTAATGGCCATATTTATAATGGTAGGGATATTTCTATTGACGATAATTTTGTTACCTACCACGATGCTCTACCGATATTGTGTCTCAAAAATTTACAAATGGTTCAGACCAGACCTAAGCAAAATGATGGCGGGAGGCAACGCATTAATGGCTGCTCAAGATAATATTTACGGGACAACTAATAATACTACGGTGGTAGCTTTAACAGTAAATGGAGTTCCAGAAATAGAAGCAGCGCGACAGAAGACAATGGAAAGGATGATTGAAGCTAAATCGCAAGATGGAAAATTACAATATCCCGAATTGAAACAATATCCTTACTCGTGGATGGGATATTATTTTTGGAAAGATTCTGATTTCGACATCAAAGATCATGTTAACTATTACACACTGCCAGAACAAGGGAAAGTGTACACGGATGACGATATTGCTATTATTGAAGCAGATTTGATGACAAAGCCACATATGAAGGAAAAGTCTCCTTGGGAAATAGTTATTGTTCCAAATGTGAAAAGTGAACAAGAGGACAATTTACACTCCATTGTGTTCTTCAGAACTCACCATGGATTGATGGATGGCTTTGCAATCTTAATATTATTGGTAAAATCATAAAATCTAAAACCAAAAAATAATGAATGCTGCTTTGATAAATTTTCATCCAATACTAACTGTTTTTCCTCCCCAGATTGGAGGGTTAGGAGGAGAAGATTTAGCAAAAACCGGGATTTTATTTCCATCTCCCCCAAAGAAGACCTTCTGTCAAAATCTGATTTACTACGGGACTTTAATGTTTCGTATTCCTTATGATTTAGCCTATAGTGGTGTCAAAAGAATAGGCGTGAAAACCAATGGATTTCGATTAGAACACGACGAACTGTCCCTTGATCATGTGGGAACAGTTCCAGTAAGAATTTCTTTGAAAACATTAAAAGAAATCAGAGTAACACACAAGGTAGGACTAACAAGTGTTATGAACTCCCTACTGGTTGGAGCCTTACGCAGATATATGGTGGATCACAACATGAAATTTCCGAAAACTGTAATTTTTGGATCTCCTCAGCCTTTGCCTGGTCATCCTGGAAAGTTGAGAGTTCATGCGTAAGTATTTTTATTCTTAATAGTCTCAATTATGTTAATTTCCATTGCATTATGTATTGTATTGTGCAAGAAGATCATTTCCATCAGAATCCGAAATTCTAAGTTTTGTAGCTCAAAGAGTTATATTTATTGTTCACAGGAGTGCCGCTTGCATGCTGTTTCCTATTGGAATAGAAGATCCTGTTAGAAGATTAAAAGCCACCGATGATTTCATGGTGTATCTAAAGAAGAGTACAGAGACTGAAGCCTTAGTCGTTTTTAGACCCCAAATTTACTCACTTCCCGTCCCAGTAATGAAGTACTTTATGCCAACAGACACAACCACTGGGTAATTTCAATTTAAATTGTCCACGTTTCGCTAAAACTGTTTTTGTTTAAAAAGTAACTTCATGATTTTCATACAGGACAGTAAATATATTCCCAGGCCCCTCAAAAACCTTCCACGTTTTTGGACATGATGTTACTAGTTTCCATTTCAGTTTCGGGCAACAGAAAATGCGAACAGGTAAGAGCAGTCTATGAGCAAATTAAGCTATAACTCAATATGTTGTTCAGAAATATAATCATTATTGAACTGGAATCTTTTAGCTATACATTTCTCCGCCTTTTCTTACGCTGGGAATGTCAACATGAAGATAACCTTTAACAAAAATAGATTTTCGGATTTTGCGGATTTAAAGAAGATCAACTTATATTTACTAGAGGAATTGGAAGCATTAAAAGTACAAGAAGTATAACTGCCGGCTCTCTACCGTGTATATAATTCTAAAATTGTATTTCAGCAGATCTTACAATTATTTTGCAAACAATTTGCCGTTTTAGTGATATTGAATAGACGAAGAATAAATGTGGGAACGAAAGCATGCATATTTTGTAATTTAATCAAAAGCGACAAAATTATTTTTCGCTTCATTTTTTTCTTCATTTTTTTGGCGTAACCCATTTTCAACTCATGGCGGACTATGTTTTGCTAACGATTTAATTAAATTTTTTATTCGAAAACAAAAGTGCGCTGATGAAAAATACTGTGTGGACAGCACAGACCATTATTGAATTTTGAACGCTTAGAGGACACTTAAATACGGGAAAAGGAATTAGACTTAATGCATATCAACTACTTCTACAGATTTATTAGCATGTGCAGAAGCAATTTGTAGTTTATGATTAATATCATACGTTACCTTGTTACAAGTTGTCCAGTGTCATGCTTTCAGTAGGTAAATAATCAAGACGTAAGAGTAACGAGTCATGGGAAATCCCACGTAAACGGGAATAAACGCTTTAGAGAATTTTGCGTATTCTAAATACGCTAATAAAAGTGTGAGTAATGAATGTACCTCATCGGTTTTCTCCAAGTAATTATGTTTACCAATTAACGCTTCAGATAGAATTTTTATGAAAACGTCACACATGTACGAGCAATTTGATTAGAAAAAAGAAAGAAAAAAATTGTAACTTGGTTAACAAAGTTACAATTACTAAATCTCGTGCATACAATTTCAATTTCTCATGCTTAAACATAAGTACCTGCCTAATATAATTGCTTGTTACAAACAATTATTTTCAATCTTCGTTTGTGAAAGGGTATCAATGCACAATGAGAGAATTTTTGTACATATTATTATCACAGTAATAATCAGACATTGTTTCAAAGTAGTAAACATAATAATTAAGTATTGGCATTGAATTTTTGTTATCAGCAATTATTTTTATTCTTTTTCATTGTTCCATGAAAGAATTTCTACAACATACAGAATACTGAAAAGTTGTCTGAGGTCTATATGGTGCATTTTGAACCTGAAGTCTTAGAAATCTACGGTCTCCATTTGGTCAGCAGAAATCTCGAATGCATGAGCTCGCCATGAAAAACTACTTATTTAAAATACTAATTTCTTCTAGACACAACAATAAATCAACATATCAAAACATTCTTTTCATCAAGATTA
The DNA here is from genome assembly GCA_009936455.2 of Tomocerus minor. Taxonomy (NCBI): domain Eukaryota; kingdom Metazoa; phylum Arthropoda; class Collembola; order Entomobryomorpha; family Tomoceridae; genus Tomocerus; species Tomocerus minor. The sequence goes on from JAAAYG020055468.1 coordinate 40,820, forward strand.
TCAAGGAACTAAAGCGTAAATCGTGAATACGACCATTTCCCGAATTTTACTATTCTACAATTGTTAGCTAGCAAAGTTTAGATGTGTATTTATTGTTGCTGTTATAGTTGGTGTTTTGAGTGATTGAGTTAAAGTATTGCTAAGAAGTTGGGTGTGAGAATGTTGGACATAAGCGATTTTTTAGCAAAAGTACTTATGGGATAATTGAGTTTTAAATGTTCAAAATATCCATGTTTTGGCCATTACATTCCATTTGGAGTTCCCATCCTTGCACTAATGATTTCCTTTGGTTTTTGATTAGATTTCCTCGTAATCTATAAATCTAAGTCGTCAATACGCAAATTGCAATCTCGACGAACTAGATATTCATATTATGTTGTGTGGAAACTGGAAAAATATCCAAGCAGGCGCAGGGATATAGTATATTACAGATTACAGTGATGCAATCAATACATTTAAGGAAGCATTTTGTTGGACACATAGATATGTATAATATACTGAGCAACCGTCAAGTGACAAGATAAAGCCTAGTAAAAATGTGCATTGTATTTATACAATTACTAAATAGGACTGTTGCAGTGTCTACATCAGTAGACACATATAATTTTATTTTCCATTTCCCACGCACGCAATCAACTAATTATTTATTCCCAAAGATTAAGCAATGACCAGAGGGTGGATATGTAGTCAAATGCAAAGTTGTAGTTGACTGGTGACTCCTTTAGCATCGACACTTACTTTCTAATTTTGGCTGCGCAAGTTTCATGAAGCCCAATATTCCGAAAAAACTATTAATCGCCGAATTTTTCATTTTTGTGTAAATCGAAAATCTGGGTTTTGAATTTTTCAAAGTTTAAATAAGAAATTGGAATTCCTTGGAGACAAGACGTATGAAATTTTCTCTCCAGGAGAATCAATTTTTGCAACATAATTTCATGGAAAGTATTAGTCGAATTATGTATCATTGGAATTCTTGAGACCACCTTTACAAGATAAATTTGGAATCAGTGAAAGTTGTCGAAAGTTTCTACCATGATCTACCTTTAATTTTATTGCTTTCAAGGATTTTTGATTTTCGGGAGAAAAATGTTCAAAATTCCAACCATTATTATTTGATATACAAACAGTCATGGACAATAATGGTATGGATACGGATACAACCAAAACATGTACAACATGTGGAAAAATTTGCAAAGGAACAAGAGGTCTTAACATACATATATCCAAAGCTCATGGTGAACAATTCCGAAACTCACTATCTAGTCAGTACTCTCAACCTCTTAATGAATCTCAAATTCCTTCAACTGTAATTAAATCCGAATTGGATATAGCTAAAGAAAAACTAAAAGACTATACTGGAAAATTTATAGCCTTAAATAATGATTATGATGAAACACAATTTCTTTCTCTTTATGATGCATTTATATTGGATCTGAAGGAAACTCAAGAGAAATTACCAGCTCCGACTCATCCAGCGAAAAGATTTTATAACATCAGGAAAAACAAAAAATGTTTTATAAAAAACAAAGGTAATTTTTCCCAATCTTCAAATCCTCAAAGGAAAGATAAGCAGAGAAGAAATAGAAACAGGCAAAATTATCAAAATCAATTAATTCAGCATTATTTCTACTTCAATCGAAAAAAATGCGTTAACCTATTAATGAATTCGCAAAATAATGTACAATGTACAATTGACATCAAAGAACTCGAACGGTCATTCACAGAAAGATGGTCTACAAAAAATGACAACATTCGGTCCTCGTATGAAACACCACCACTAGAAGGAGAACAAGAAGAAATAAATAATTCTTTTTTGACTGTTATAAGTAAAGAGGATGTGGAAAAAGCTCTTACAGGAATGAATTCAGACTCATCACCGGGACATGACTTTATTTATGTCAAGACCCTCAAAAATGTCAATTGTAGTGAAACTTTTGCAGCAATTTTCACTATAATGTTAACTTATGACATTATCCCATTGTCGATGAGACAAGCGAAAACAATATTATTGTACAAACAAGGCAATAAAGATGACCCTCAAAATTGGAGACCGATAAGCATTTGTTCAACGCTTAGACGATTATTTGAAAGAATCGCAATCAAAATAATGAACAAATATTATGATACATCCATCTTCCAATCAGGCTCTTCAAATAAACCAGGAACTTATATAAATACATCTATTCTGGATGGTTGTCTTAAAAAAGCTAAATCAAAGAAACTGGATTTAACAATTTTGTTTCTCGATGTCATGAAAGCTTATGACATGATTGGTCATGAACACGTTTTTAGGACATTAGAATCCCTACATTTACCTAATAAGTTCCGTAATATACTTATGAACTTAATGAAAAACAATTTTACCAAAATTGAAGTCAATGGAAAGAGATCTA
>JAAAYG020055469.1:0-10593 GCA_009936455.2 Tomocerus minor
CTTAGCACATCTATGCAATGAAAAATATTTCAGGCAAATAGTTTGTTTACGTCCCAGTAGATTTCCAAAGAAATCCCTAAAATTTTTCCTTAGTAAGAAAAAATTTACGATTTACCCCCTTGGTTTTCCCCTATTTTTTACATTTTTTCGTTTTCAACCCGCCGCAGTCGAAATCAATTGAATCGGTGCACTCATGAAACAAAAAGTTTAAAAGGGTAAACACAGGAAAGTTGTATCGTGAACGACCAATTTTCTGTTCAGTTTAAAGGGAGTAAATTTCAAATATTTTTATAGGTCATACACTGCATTTTTTGAGAAAACTTAGCTGTGGCAGCTTAACCTTCAAGTTAAACTTAACCTTTTACCCGTTTAATCTGGGTTTAACTATCGTGAGTGTGCGGAATGAATATTTTTTATAAAAGTTATAATTTTTTACTCGGGGTCTGTGAAGGATTCTTCTTGGTCGTAAAATTCGGGGTCGTCATATTCCGGCTGTTGAAGTTGCTGAGCGTCGCCGTAGGACGACAAAATAAAATGGTAAAATGAGGTTCCCGTGGCAACGGACTTGCAACTTTCTTCATTTTCACCGACGTCTCTTTGTGCAATTAAATTGCGACAGTTTAAAATTTGGAGACGAAAAGAATTGACATTATCCTCCAATCTTTGCTGGACAATTTGCAATTGGTCACTAATGTCACACAGGCTTTCGACGGCTGTGAAACAATTTGGACATAACAGGGGCAGCTGGAAATTGAGGTCATTTTGAAAAGGAACCCCTTCGAGATATTGCGAATAACATTTTAAATACTTTGCCGAGCATTCTACCAATTTACTCCCATTTTCTGCTGTCCAACAAATAAAACATGCACCATCCATTTAAAACATATAAACATACGCTTCAATTATAAAAATAAATTATTTCATTTTATTTCACACTGCACACAAATATTTTTTATTTTTTTTTTGGACTTTTCTATTTGTAAATGTAATACTGATCCATTTTCACAAGTTAATTTTAATATTTATAAAGAATTACAATTGAAATTCAAAGATACTGGGAGTTACAAAGAAAAGCAAATTAAAATGTGTTTAAAAATTATTTCCCAATTTTTTGATTTCCCCTTCACAAGAGCCCAAACTTACAGTTTCAAACTTGGCGGCTTTTCGACGGACGCTGCTTTTAGTGCTATGTGGCATACATCTGTACACAACCAATTGCTACTATGAAATTGTATTTGCAAATTATTTCACTCTTTTGTCTACTGGAGGTAAATTAAACGAGTTATTTAAATTGAAAGTTGCTATGAGAAAAAATATTATAAGATTTAAAATTTTTATTAATGTTTATGGATCTACGATAGTGTGGATCAAACAAAAATCTAAAAACCTGGGTATTTGTTTGACAAGGTATTGAGGGACGCCAAGAGGTATGCCATTGGATTTAGTACGGAGAAGATGGTTGTTTACGTGCCGCAGACTATTTCGACACTCATTTGTTGAAGAAATTTCCTCACATGTATACCAAAGCCTTTCAAGAAACCATGGAAACACTTTGATATAGATGTCATTTATAACAAATAAAGGATGAGTGAGTTTGGTGAGTATGAAAAAGATTTGTTTATTTTGAATGAATGTTGAATCCGGGCGTTTAAAGAGGAAGACAGATTTTTATTGCTGATTTTTTAGGAGTTGAACAAATGAGAAGTTTGTTACAGTCGACTGTGTAGACTAACGAGTTAATTATTGTGCGTGTGTCTACAATTAAAGTTAACTATCATTAAATCCGCTATCGTTAAGTTAATTATCGTTATAATTAAAGTTTAAGGTTCTCGTGTCTTTATGTCGTTGTAGGCCACTATTTTTATTTATTAATCAATCAGCACTTTCATAGGCTCCGAAGATTTTTTTAGGTCGCACTTTTAAGTCCTGTGAGTTTCCTCTCATGGCAGATGGGTGAATCTTAGTCAATTATCACTTAATTATCAATTAATTAATTAATTAGGTACTTTAAATTTAATTAAGGCCTGATTAAAGGTTAAACTTTCACATCCTTCGCTCTCTTCCCGTCCCTTCTCACTCTAATACAAAATACTATCGTCAACTCTATTCAAATACTCTAAAAGACTATTCATTACTATTATTATTATTCATAATAATCATTCTAACTCTAACAATAATCACAATGAAAAGATGAAGGCTCAAAATGAGTTAAGATGCGATATGAATTTGTATGCAGATATCTTGGGTCGTCCCTTCTCCAAACAAAAACAACTTGTTCAAATAATAAAAAAAAATATTAAAAAAATTAAAGGTAACAGCCTGGATATGCAATCAAAAAGTTCTGCCCTTGTGTTGCTTCTATGCACAATTTTCGAAACCCTCATAATATTTCAAATCACTACTCAATTACTATTGGCTTACAATTATTTAAATCTCTTAAAACTAACAAATCTCTCATGCATTTATTTATAGTTAGTTAACATCTACACTTTTTGGCTATTAAATATTTTTTACGAATGTCGTCACCTGTGACGTCATCTCTACACTTTAAATCCCAACTTTCTTATCAGAGAAAAGAATTTTTTTCAAAATTTTTTTAATCCATAGCGACAATTTCATTTTTGGCTACGTCTAATAAAAATTGGGAAAATTTAAAGAGCGACATTGAATAATTCAAAAAAATATTTTAAACCCGTTTTTCTGTAAATAATTAAATGTAGGTAGGTAAATTTTAAGTTTTAGCAAAGGAAGTTGCCAAGGTAGCCTTAATTATTAAATAACGTCATTTCTGTAGATATTTTATAATTTTTAAAAAGAGTTGGAACACTTTTCTGTAAATAGTTAAGTCTAGGGAATAGAAAAGGATTATTTGAAAAATATTTGAAACTGTAGAGGACGATAGGCTTTTAGGACACTTACGAGAATGGAATGAAATGTTGTAATATTTGAACTGATGCCATGACAAGGTTGAAAGTACGCATTAGAATAGTCGAAAGAAGGGAATGGAGGTACAAGGTACTTAATTGTAGATATAGGAACCATTATGTAAATATTAAGACGACGAATAGTAATAATTTATCAATCATCACGCACGAGTGATCCGTAAGGTAATCCAAAAGTGGTCAGGTATTCGGCACCGTTTGACAATTCCAATCTTTAAAACTCCCGCACTCGTCTCTTCTGCCAATTGTCGCAGGCTGTAAAACTATTAAACTATTTCTCCACATCTGTTTACATGTACATCATTTTACATGTACATCATTTTACATGTACATCATTTTACATGTACATCATTTTACATGTACATCTTTTTACATGTACATCTTTGTACATGTTTTTCGATGTAACTTTTCCAAAGTGAAGCATCTGCGTGTTTTCCAGCTTGTTCCGATATGTTTTGAGCAACATTTTGGGTTTGGTACGGTTGGCCAATAAGGCATGTACAGTTTAAACTTTTTTATCCTTCAAATCTTGTTGCCCAAACGACCCTCTTTTTAGTCCTCACACTCAAAAACAAGTTTTCTTGTATACCTGACTTTACTCTCCTCATCCTGAAAATATAAAACCCAAAAACATTTTTTTCAACTTTTAAACCATTTTTTTATTATCATAATAAATATATTTTTTCGATTAAGTTAATTGCATCGTAACTGAAAATCTTAAACCCAAAACTTTTTTTTGCAGTTTTGAACCATTTTCTTATTTGTTATGACATTAAAAATATTTTTTCGATTAAATTAATTGTATTGTAACTGAAAGCATTAAATCCAAAACTTTTTTTTGTTTTTTTCAAAACAAATATAGCAGAAATTTAATATGTAATAGTTTTTTTTAATAATAATAATATTTTTGTTTAAAATGGACTGCATGGTCGACTTACTTTAGCATTTTTTGTAGGACGTCCTGCTAGGTTGACGTAAAAGGGTCTTTTTAATAGTTAATTGACCCGTAATTACATTCGAAAAAGCTGTCAACCGAAACAGTTGGTTGTTGGAATGTTTGGAAGAATGTCTGAAATGCACAGAGTTTTTTTAAAAGTTGTGCTGTGTCAGTTTGTATACATCTTTCGTGCACTTTCTAATGAGATGTCGGCTAAGTTTTGAAGGCCTTCTGCTCTAGTCTATCTACACGAGTTTCCGACGTGTTAATATTCTACTACAGAGAAGATGGAATCTTTAAAAGTGAAATAATTTCAATTTCAACAATGCAGCTTTGAATATTCGTTGAATATTTTTCATTTTTTGGCTCGTTCCTCAGACGGAGATGTACTGATCTTTCTCTTCGTCCTCGCACTCGTTTGCTGCTTGGCTGTGCTCCGGAAAATGATCATCCGACAGTCTCCAGTCCAAATACTCAGACATTGTCACTAGTTTCCCCATCGACGGTGAGGCCACTCTCACGTTGTAACCCGACATCGCAGGATTTATGTGCGGGTTTTGCAGCTCGGCGATTTGGCTGGAGCAAGCTTGGGCCGGATCTTTCACAACAAAAAACATTTTTAATAATAACTTTTATTTTATTTCATTTTTATTAAATAACAAAATTGTTTTTCTATTTTAATGGACAATGAATTTATTTTTGAGTTACCTCCAGAGGCGGAGAGTCTCCCAACCCAAAACTCATTTCCGGGAAGAGAGTTTCCATCCCACGCGTAAGTCACGACAGCCAGTTTTCCTTCGTTCCTCCCACGCAATCTTTCGTGTGGATTTCTAATCCCGAAGTGTAGTTTGATGTTGTTTTTGCCGATTCTTTGTCCGTTTGAAATTCCCCCGCAACTTTGATGGAATCGACCTGTAGAAAATATTTCAAATCATTCCCGCTCAAAATAAAACTGAAAATAATAAGAAATCGTCTCTTACTGAAATAAATGTCGGAAATGTTGGGCAAATCCAGTCTGTTGATTGCATCTGCGAACCTTTAAAAATATTTAAAAATTAAAAAAACTGAAATTAGGATGTTTTGAGTCTTAATATTTTAGAAGAATGTTTTTACCCGTCGAGATATATTTTTCCCTGTCCAGTCCACCCTTCCCAGAGTCCCAATCCGATTCCGACGATGTGGAGGAAAACTTTTTGTTTTCTGTCCATGCCGCGTTGATTGGCTTCGAGTAAAACGATTTCGGCCGTGAAACGACATCTCCTTCGGTACGCGTCTTTCACGAAGAAAGTTCCGTCTTGAGTTATCTCGTAGCATTCTGGTTTCTGCAGATGTGGGGATATCTAAACAAAAAACATTTTTTTTGAAATAAAAAAACTTAAAAAATATTTTAAAAAAATGGTGGAAGTGCTTACGACTTGAAGGCAGACTTCGTTCCAAGTGGGGAAATAGGGTTTGCGATAGAATTTGGCCCAAAATTTTAGAAAATCGGCGCGGTTGGAGTAGACGCTTTCCTCGCTGTAATCTTCGAGAGAGTCAAAACTGCCGTAGCCATACTCCGCTGTGTTTTGTACCTGATCGATTATCATGTCTTGGAATTCCATCAGACACGGCTTCTCAAAACGGCAACCCGTCATCCCTGAATAATTCATTTCAATTAAATTAAAACTTGGCTGGTGGAAATAACTACAAACCCTGGGAACTATTTTAAAAATGGGCAATCTTCCAACAATATTTTTGTTAAAATCCGAGAATTTTCTTTATGAATTTAATTTCAATTTAATTAATGTTTTGAAAAGTGTAGAGATGAAAACTTACCGATGACGATTCCTTTCTCTTCGTGATCAGGTCGCATGCTGTGAATAAATAGTGAATTAATTGGATTGCTAAAATAATTAGAAGGAATAATTAAAAGGTTTAATTTACGCTCTGATTCCGTTGTTGGTCCTGGATCCGTTGTTGATGAAGAAGCTGGGGCAGGAGACGCAGAGGAGGGCGGAGAGTTTGATTTCGTCGTAGCTGAGGCATTTCTGAAGGATGAGGGGCGTTTCTTGGTTTTTGGTGCCGACGTTTCTCCATCCGCCCTGTCCCTTCTGTCCGTCGGTGAGCATGTAGTCATCGGCCTCGCCGAGGAAGAAGGCGCATCTCTTGACGAGCAGGCGATGAATGAATCCGACGAGGTCCATTTTGGCGTAGAGGTCTTTCTCGAATTTCGAGCCGAACTTCTTTTTGTGTTCCAGGAAGTCAACGGCGAGGGGCAGGAAGTCTTCGTGTATAATTGGGTACGAGTTCTGCGCATACTCGAGGAGAATCTTTTCGGTGACACGTCGTGTGGGCAGGTCGAGTATTTCCCAGAGGATGTCGACGGACCTTACGGTGGAGACGGGGAAGGTGAGGAATTTGTCGCTGACGCTCATGAGCTTGGCGAGGCTGAATTCTTGGATTGGTCGAATGTTGCAGTCTTCTAAATATTTCCTAAATAAAATTTCCATGTCGTCAGTCAGAAGTTTACTCGTCTCTTCTCCCGCCGAGTCCATTATGGCACTAAGTGGCTTCGTTTGGTTTCGTTTGACTTGATAGCGGTTGTGGAATTGGCAACCAATAATGTCACTTATAGGCGAATTCTTACAGTTCATCAAGAAATTCTACAATTCACAATCAACAACAAAACAAATTAGTCTCACGTCACCTGTCTGCTCCATCTGCACCCAAAACTGTCGTTCTTTACAATTTCTTTTTTTTGATTAATTTTAAAACAAGGTGGGGGAATGTCAAATAGAGACTTTTTTATTTTACCCATACGGAAAAAAAAGAAAATGACGTCACATGATTTAGCGTTTCTCAGTGACAAAACTAGAATGTGACGTCACATTGTGCAGATATGAAAGATTCCCTTTCGCCACCTGTGCAAATTTGAATGTAGTGAAAACGACGACTTGGTGTGAGTGTGCATGAAAAAGAGATGAGAATTGGTTACCATAGTTTTGATAATCTTCGGGAAAGCGGTAGATTTGTACAAATATCACTTTTTGTTTTTTAATGTTGGGTATTAAAAAAGTAGTAGAAAATACTGGGACTTACCACTAAATTAATTACTAGAGTGGAAGAAGAAGGCTCTGAGTTAAGGCATCCGAAGTGTCTCTCAGTGAAAAGTAAAAGGTCGAGGAAGATGAAAAGCGAGAGAGAGAGTGGTCGTTCGTTGTTGGTAGGGACTTGCTTTTTCGTAGTCGTGCCCTACTCGTTCATCTGTGGGAGTTGGTGGGCCTAGTTGGCATTGCAGCAAACAGGGCCGTAGCCAGCAGCGAGATGCGAAGTGGGATGCGGTGAGTGGAGAAGAGAGTGCCGTGTGCATAAAGAGAGGCGGAAGAGCCGAATCCCTGTTTTCCGTCCTCTGTCGGGTACCTACGTCCCTGCACCAATTCTTGCTACATTCTGCACCGAGCTGGGAGATGTTTGTATCTCACATGCCGCATTCGCGATCGATCTCCTCTCCGTTATCTTCTGTCCTAATGGATACTAATGGATACTAATATCTACTAATGTCTCGTATGATATTTAAACATACACAAATACACACCGACATTAAACACACACCGTTTTCACTTTTATCCCAACTTGTCTCTCGCCTTCTCTCCCTTTCTCTCTCTCGTAAAGATTTATGCACAGTGAGGCAACTAAAGTGAAAAGATCTGCAGAAATGACTTGACGGACTTTCTCCACCAGCCACTCTCGCTCTTCTGCACCAACAACAACTGCGGCAAATGAACATGTGCTCAAGGTTCACCTCCAACACACTTCCACAAATGCGCAATATGCAAATCCACTTCATCCCAACACCCAAAATCAAACATCTCAATTTACGCCCCTTTCCTTCTAATAAACTTACAAATTATCTTCTTCCCCCCAATCCAAATCAATCTCTACTTATAATTACACAAAAAATACACAATTCTTACCATTTTCCTAAAGTAAATTATTTCTTTGGTGTCTTTGTCATTGATTTCATTTTTTTTTGGATATTTCTCAAGTTTTTACTGTTGGATAATTTTGTGGAGGAAAAGAGAAAATGAGCTGTTTATGATTTTAGGGATGCAAAACAAGACAAAGCTTTTCTTTTCTTTGGGTAATTTCAATGAGGATGATTATTAATACAATTTTTCTAAAGAAAATTATTTCATTTCTTTTTTGTCATTGATTTAATTTTTGATTTTTGAATATTTTTGAATTTCTACTGTTGAAAATTGAATAAATTTGTGGAGGAAAAGGGAAATTGAGTTGTTAATGATTTTAGGGATGAAGAAGAAGAGAAAGTTGAAGTTTCACATTTTGAATAATTAAATTGTGAACCCTGGTCGGGAGTTGAGTGAAAAGAGGAAGGAGAAAGTTTGGGATAGCACAAGTTCGTCCTTGACTTTGGCTCCGACGGAATTCTTTTTGCTCATCTCGACTATACGAGACAGCACAAGTTTATAGTTGAAGGAGACATGGAGATATATCGAAGGTCTCTGCAGTGCGAGTAGGGAAATGGATTCTGGCACTGTGAGAATCTTGTTCCCGCACATGCACATAAATTACACACATTCCCATGCCCAACACGAAACAAATAAATCCACTCCTCGTCTATCTCACCAACTAAAGCAACCCGCACATCAATTCACATTCATTTAATACTCACATCCAATTCCCAACAGACACAAACTCTTTTTCCTACCTATCTTTATATTTTTTCAATCCCAACATACCAAATCCTTAACATACACACACCTTAACTATGCAGCATATATATCCATTATATATTTCTTTTCAATAACATTTTACATTACAATTTTCCAGCATAATTTTTTTTTATTTTTTTTTAATAGGAGCTTAAAATGATTTTAATAATGTTACAAATAAAAATCGTATGATTGCTCCATTTTTGTTTCTACCGGTTTTGAAATGGGAATTAAAAGAGTTTGCACAGTTGGAGTGGATAAAAGGGGGATCAAATGTTATAGCCTGGCTAAATTTGATTTTATTGATTTATTTTATATTTTCGTATTTTTGTGCAAGTTATTAAATGTGTTTGAAATGGATGAAAGTGGCTAATAATAAATAGGCAGAAGGTCAATAGAAGTTTTTTGATGATTTGGTTGATGCGTGGAAGTAGGTGAAGAGGAAGCCTTGAGGTGCTACATGAATGTGAAATATAAATATAACACATTGTGTAGTTTCATGTGGCGAAGGATGGAGAGAGATCAATAAAGCAGCAACAAATTCTGTTTCTTATTTTTACACACCTTTCTTCCTTTCTGTTGCGATATTCATAAGCTCTTCTCCTTCTCCCACTCAACACCAACGCCCAAGTCCTTGCCGACTATTTTTAGCATCGTCTCCGTGACAACCATCGCCTCATTGCAAATATTAACCCACACTTACTCTCAGTTTTCACCTTATCAATTTATGAATCTTCTATTTATACTTGTCCTTCTTCCCTCACTCATCTCTCTGCATTTTCATTCTTCACTCATACAACAACCAAAACAACAAGACTAAATTCAGCTCCACATTTCTCCTTACTTTTTTATGTAAATAAAACATGTTCGCAAAACATTTTTTTGCCATCAATGCCTCAACACAATTTTTAGGGTCAAAATATTCAGTTAATTGCAGAGAATGCAAATGACAGAGAATTCTTTAATTTTCCACAAATTGTATTTAATTAATAGAGATAAATATAAATATATATATAATATGTATGTTATACATATAAATAAATTAAATATATCTGTATGTTATATGAAATAAAATCTGTACATTAATTTATCTGTATGTATCTTGTACCTTACAAATCTTCTCTGAAGTGCTTGACTTCAAATTTTAATTACAATGGAAATAAATAAACTGTTGTAAACAATCTAACAAGAAGATGAAATTTGAAATGGTCGCCTACCAACAAATTAATGATCGCTAGGTGTTACCGTTTTCGACAAACGTTGACATGAACCCAGACAGACAGATCCATTTCCAGTGCATCCATTTAATAAATAAAAGGAAATGTAAAATATTTCATCAATTTTTGGGCTAAAAACGCAAAATATTTAGCGCGAATTTGAAAAGTTGTTTGTTTGACTTTGACCTATTTAATTTGACCCTAACCCGCCCCCCCCTCACCCCCGAAACTGAGTTGTAAATAATAATTGCTTTCGTTTTAAGTCCACTAGTTCTAGCATTTCTTTTTGAGTTGTAAACATATTGTGCGATATTCTTCCTCGAGCGGCTTCTTTTGTTGACAGCTTACTGTCGGATTCACATTCATATGCGGTCTTGCCTCGCAACCTGTAATTCGGCTTCCCCAATATTGGTCAATTTATTTGAAATACACTCCTCTGATTGGTAACAACGATAACAAATTTCTATATGATTTGCAATGGGGGGTTATGTATGCAAAAAACTTATTGTTGAGAGGTATCTCATGACGATAGTAAGATAAATAACGAAATTGTTAAAACTAAAACATACCTCTGAGTTTGCTAAGTTTTAATGGCATTCCTCTATTCTGCTGACTACTTTTAAATATTAACAAATAACGCCTGTACTTGACTCCACCCAAGGCGTATGTACTGTTGGTTGCCTTGCCTCCGCTTGGCCCCCGCCGCACCAGGGGCGTATTTCATAAAGATTGTCCAATTGTAATTACAAAATTGTAAAATTGTAGATTGTAAATGACAATTAGTT
>JAAAYG020055480.1:0-10590 GCA_009936455.2 Tomocerus minor
TTTTCGCAATAAATCATCGATTTTTCACCAAAAATCATGCGGTTTTCGCAATAAATCATCGATTTTTCACCAAAAATTATGCGGTTTTCACTTAACCGCTACTTATTTACAGCCGTTTTTACAATGGTTTATTTGATTTACTTATAAATAGGTCCGACTTATTGTCCTTATGGATCGCATATATATCCTGCTCGTCACCTGCCAGAGGGCCGACCACCCGACGGCCGCCTCCACAGTCAAAAATCCGAACAGAATTAACGCTTGGCCGAGGATACAACGCTTTTGCGGAAGCTTCGGAGGCAGTGGCGGTGCACCTGCAGCAGGAGAAAGCACTAGGCCACTACAATACCTAGGCCACACAACCAGCCCTTTTTGGCAGTTAAGGAAGCTACTGCGTATGTGTCAGACTGGGCAGGAAGCTCTGCCGGAGGTCGAGCAGCAAGTGCCGGTCGGTTATTTGCGCTTGGGAAGCAGTTGATGCAGGGCGGGCTCTGTGAGACGTGACAGGCCGTCAAGTGCAGTCGGGCGACGAAGGTTGCTCTCAATAAAACACGATGTCCCTTCAGCTGTCATCGCTTTGTGCTCCACGAGCGTCGCTGTCCCTCGGATGCCCATCTCCGTATGCCCGGGACGTATAGTGCCTTGGTGCACGAGGAGGAGGTGTCCACACGGAGCAGAACAGACGAGGCACTTGTCCAAGCAAATATGCCCACAAATATCTCAGGAAGGACTAGGCGAGTGCCATGCCATGGCACGACTGCCATTCTAAGGCGATTTGCTTCAGACGACTCCCTCCGCCTCATAAAACTAAGCCGACTGCAAATATTTTCTCTGATATGATGCTCTCTTTGACAAAGCAGGGAATTTGGCAAGCGGGAGTGAAGGCGAGGAAAGGTACGGAGTGAACGGACACACACTGCAGAGCAGGCCGCAATTGCCCGCACTTATTATTAAGCCACTCGCCTTTCTCTGCTTCCACTCATTCTGCTCTTCTTCGCTCGGAGATCGGATCTAACTATGATTTTGTGTAGGCCCCGACTGGAGTGACTGCTATTTATAGGGAACAATGAAGGGCGACATTGGCCCTTAAGCTCTGGCAACAAACAATAGTGGAAAGGCTGTTGGTTGATCCATTCCGAAAGAAAACTTTTATTGACTAAGTCCCGCAGAAGCCGTCAGGATGCCCCACATTAGCATCAACATCACTTCACAGACATTTCTGCCAGGAGGTGCCCGAATTTCACGACTTCTCCTTCCACTACGCCATTCTGGGAAACGATAAATGGCACACGATATGTCTCATGCAAACTGTTACGGCTTATTTAGGAACTAAATCTCTAACCTGGCAAACAACTGTTAAAAGTGCGATAAAAGGAGGAGATTTACTTATAGCGGAGGTTAGTTAGAGCCCCAGTCTCCCTTGTGCATCCCTCCCTGGAATCACGCTCAATTTACTTGTGCCCATCAAAAGCAAAAACGTGGCTGCCGAAATATTCCCATCGCAGAGCCCATGCAAACACGACTTGACTCCTCAACTTTTCTGCTGACCTGTGTGCTGCGCTATTTTCTGATTAAATCTTTTTCCTCTGCACAAAGAGCCTTTTCCATTGACCAATCTTTTTTCGTGCAGTCGGGTTGGGACTCAGAGCTAGCATGGAGGAGGTGAGCTTTCTGGCACTGTGGCACGCACAGTAGTGCAGGCTCCATTGAAAAAGATGAGTTAACCAGCTCACCGGATGGCAATGACGGGGATTTGTCCCGGCACAACAAAGTGAAACAGGATCAAAGGAATTTGTGTTGAGACGAGGACGGCACTTTTCAGAACTAAGGAGGCTGCTGTGGTGTAGTGTGGGTGCACTCCGTTGGGATGAGGTGAAATGGGTGAAAAACACTAACTGTCGTACAGCTGAGTCAATCTATCAATCAATCAAGTCCGTGGCTGAGCAAAGGGAAAGGTGTGTGAAACTTTGTCAAGTGTCCCTGTTATTATCTCCTTCCTCAACATTTCGTGCAATCTAACTTGCGCAGCCTCGGCGGCGGGATTGATGAAGACTTAGGCTATTCTACTTATAGAACAACAGAGGAGAGCGAGTGGCATAAATTATTGATGCTTCGGTTTTCAGATATGCTGCTTTGCAGAAAGAGCACAGCGAGGGTTGAGGGGGCTTAAATCCCCCTTACCCAGGGCATGAAAACGGTAACTTTATGCCGTATTGCATTTTGTTTGCCTTTTGCCTATCAAAATTAATATTGGGCAATGCGAACACCCCAGAATATAGGCTTTTCTACTAAATTAGTTTAAATTATGTACCAGTTACATTCCAATTTGAATGACAAATGTAGTCACGTAAAGGAAACAACAATTAACAATATGTTATTAACTGAAACCGAAATTCAATTACCTACAGTAACAACTGGATCTTTAGTTCCTTGAACATTACAGAAGCTCGATGGCTGTAGCCACTGCAAAAAGGCCAAATAAGACCGTATCCGGCTAACTGCCACCAGGAAAACTGCCACCAGGCTAACTGCCACCACGGCTAACTGCCACCAGGCTAACTGCCACCTTGGCTAACTGCCACAAAATGGGAGGAGCTATCAATTCCAAGCTCCTCCTGCAACAGCCAATCGAATCTCGTTTGTGCCTCTTCTGCATTTAGGATAAATTGGTCGCCCCTACAAGTCCTATTAACGTAGCATCTCCCTCTCCGCCATACCCAAGTGACGAGTAGGAGTACAAAGACTAGATATTGGGGTATGTTTATTTTCTTTTAGGTTAGATTAGTCCAAATTTTGAAAATCATGACGGGCATTTATTAACGTAAGGATTTAGCACTAAGATTTAGTATGGGGATTTAGGATGGGGATTTAGCCTGGGGATTTCGCATGGGGATTTATCATTGGGGTGTTGCATAGGGATTTAGCATGGGGATTTATCATTGGGATTTAGCATAAGGATTTAGCATAAGGATTTAGCATGGGGATTTAGCATTGGGATTTAGCATAAGGATTTAGCATAAGGATTTAGCATGGGGATTTAGCATAGTGATTTAGCATGGGGATTTAGCATGGGGATTTAGCATAGGTATTTAGCATGGGGATTTAGGATGGGGATTTAGCCTGGGGATTTCGCATGGGGATTTATCATTGGGGTGTTGCATAGGGATTTAGCATAGGGATTTAGCATAGGGATTTAGCATAGGGATTTAGCATCGGGATTTAGCAAAGGGATTTAGCATGGGGATTTAGCATGGGGATTTAACAAAGGGATTTAGCAGGGGCTTTAGCAAAGGGATTTAGCATGGTGATTTAGCATAGGGATTTAGCATGGGGATGTAGCATGGGGATTTAGCATGGGGATTTAGCATAGGGATTTAGCATGGGGATTTAGCATGGTGATTTAGCATAGGCATTTAGCATAGAGATTTAGCATCGGGATTTAGCATCGGGATTTAGCATAGGGATTTAGCATGGGGATTTAGCATGGGGATTTAGCATGGGGATTTAACAAAGGGATTTAGCAGGGGATTTAGCAAAGGGATTTAGCATGGTGATTTAGCATAGGGATTTAGCATAGGGATTTAGCATGGGGATTTAGCATAGGGATTTAGCATGGGGATTTAGCATGGTGATTTAGCATAGGCATTTAGCATTGAGATTTAGCATGGGGATTTAGCATAGCGATTTCGCATAGGCATTTAGCATAGAGATTTAGCATGGGGATTTAGCATAGCGATTTCGCATGGGGATTTAGCATGGGGATTTAGCATAGGCAATTAGCATCGGGATTTAGTATGGGGATTAAGCATAGGAATTTAGCATAATGATTTAGCATAGGGATTTAGCATGGCAGTGTCGTGACGACTTTCGGAGTTAAGGGCTAATTATCCCGCATAAATTACGAGTGTGGTAGATGTATTCAATAACCGCCGTCTGTGACAATCACGAGGCGTGACAACTCATGGATCAATTTATTTTTAAAGCAGAGGATGGAAGAACGCGATTTAATTGGCTGTTGCAGGAGGAGCAAAAAATTTGTAGCTCCTCCCTTTAGCAGTTAGCCTGGTGGCAGTTAGCCGTGGTGGCAGTTAGCCTGGTGGCAGTTAGCCGTGGTGGCAGTTAGCCTGGTGGCAGTTATACGTGGTGGCAGTTAGCCTGGTGGCAGTTAGCCGCGGTGGCAGTTAGCCTGGTGGCAGTTAGCCTGGTGGCAGTTATACGTGGTGGCAGTTAGCCTGGTGACAGCTAGCCGTGGTGGCAGTTAGCCTGGTGGCAGTTAGCCTGAAACCAATAAGACGGTGTGCATTGTCGCTGCAGAAATACGGATTTGTTAAGATAGCATATTTCGGTAAAAGGCCGTCTCCGCACTGGCCATTTACTAAATCACAATTTCCTCACTAAACGGCATTGCAAATCCCCCAGAACCCGAATTTTACACCAAAACTTATTTTTTTCAGCAATTACCACTTTCAATTGTCAAAGTCCACTTTAACAGGCTCATTTGGCAGTTTTTCACAGAGCATTTTTGCACACGCACCTCTTACCAACATAACTTTTCTCCTCGTCATAAAGGATTATTCACGTTTTGTGGCAATGTTATTTCTGACACTAGTCAATGTCCAAATAACATTAAATTAACGTCAGAAGCCCTTTCTGACGAGGAATTATATCATTATAAGAATATTAACGAATCTTTGTGTAAAATTAACGGACAGGTAACTGTTGGCCGTTCAAAAATTGACGTTACGTATTTCGTCACTCAAATCACGAATGTACATAAGCTGCCGAGCCCTCTACATAGGCTTTCATAAATCTGTACCAGTCAACATGTGACGCCGTCGTGCAGTTGTAGTTTGCAGGGGATCAGTGAGTTGTTCGGAGTTCGACTCTCCATTGCAGCTTTAATTTTTTGCTCGTTTTACAAGATTTATTCTGCTTAAAATTTTTCACGTCAAATGACTACGGCTTATCTTGTGAGAACTTTAACAACCTGTTTTCTGCTTTTGATAAAATGTAGGTCTAATAAAACAGGCTAAATGACTACAGATAACGTTGTTTTTGACGAGAATCCCTGACCCCATTTCTAAACGTGAGAGCTTCAGCCAGAAAATTCTTGTCAAAGTTGTAAAATAATATCGATATCTATTAAAATCAGTCATTGGAGTCTTTTCATTCGCACTCAGAAAATTCTAAACTCTCGTCTTGATGAATCGTTTAATACCCCACTCGGACTCATATTTCACATGTAAGGTATTCCTTGGCCGTAGGTCTATTGACTGAACCTTACACTTAATTTAGGATGAGTTTGACCTTCGTCACCTGTTTAAGTGAAAGGTTCAGTCAATAGACCTACGGCCAAGGAATACCTTACACACATAACGGTACAAGCACAACCCCCCCCCCCTCCCGTCGTAAACCACCCCTATGGACGAACGTAAAGCATACCCCAGCCATAACTTTAAACGCGATTTCACAGTAGGACCAGCAGTTCTAAAGAGTTGCGTAAAACATTTTTACACACGATTCACAATTAACGAAATTTTCAGTTGAAGAGAAAATTAAGAAATTAAAGGGAAGAAATAATGTAAATTTTGAAGAATTTATAGAAAATGAAAGCCTTGGATACTAAAGAGAACATTAAAAAGAACAAAAACGAAATCAGGTATTTCTAGACATATTTTGGTTCCAACGACAAATGTGATTGCAAAATTTCAAAATAACTTTTATGTAGTAGCTGGATCTTTGCTTAGTCAACATGTCGCTTTTTGGCAATTTAATTTTTATTGTGGCGACTACTTCTGCATGTAAAGCATAGGGGAAAGAAAGGATATGGATAGATACGACCGCATTAATTGGCAAGCTTATCTCCATGTAGTGCATTGTTGTGGTGAGGGCGGGAGAGGATTGCCACGTGGGGTTGAACATGTTTTTGGGCGGTAGGAGAGGCACTCGCACAGTTAATGGATGAATGGCCGTTGAATTGGAAATCGGAGTATGGCTATCGCCAATGTTCGACATGAGGAATGGCAGTCTGTTGAACGAGTTTGTCATAGTCATCTGCCTAATGCCCTCGCCGGCTTCATGCACTCCCATCCAGGAATCGGTGCATCAACGGAGTCAGGAACCTCACTCCCCCCGCATCACCCGCTTTCTCCCAATACTTCACACAGTAAATTATAAATAATGGGCTGCTGGCCACGGGCAGGTAGCGGAGAGGCTGCAGCAACCAAAGCGAGCACTGAACAGGATTGAAGGAGTGCAAGTCGAGCCTGGCCCTCCTGAACATGAAACAGGACAGACTGGAGCTGTTGTCAAGAGGGGAGTATGCGGTGAAGAGAGAGAGAGAGAGAGATTTAGTCTGGGCAGAGTCTATGTGGCAGGTCTCAGATGGCGGAGGAGAGGAAGATTCCCCGAAGCGACGGAATCGGACAATAATAATTAAAGGGAGGGCACTTCCGCCGCGTGAGGAGCGTCTTTGAGCCGAGCTCAGTGCAGAGATTTGGCAGAGAGAGAGAGATGTGCTTAGCGAGCGGACGTCGGAGGGATCAAGAGCGAGTGTCGGAGGATGTAGGTAGGCGAAGATGGAGAGATAGCGTTTGCCGAGGCTGCACTGGAAAATAAAATATACGATTATTCGGTTAGACGGCGGAAATAAATAGCAAGGGCGGATGGAGCCTGGATATTGTGTACCTGAAGCCCCTTATCTCCCATCCTCTCGCCTCCTTCGGGCGAGGTGTCTGCATCTCGTAATGGAATATGCAATAAGCCTATCAGCTCCATCGGGATACAGAGAGGAGCAGCGGGGAGAGAGAGAGAGAGGAGCGAAGAAGGTCGGGACGGACGGAGAAAGCGGCCGGGCCGGGAGAGGAAATGATATTGGCGGTGTGTGGAGGGAAGAAGGCGAGTGGGATGTGCACCTCGACGAGCAGCACACGTTCAGCTCAATTGCCAAAAAAATTCCTTCCGGTCCGGCACTGCTTTCTCTCTCTCTCTCCTTCCCATTTCCTTTCTCCGAGAAAGCCAGCGCTCGCCTCCCAGCTTTCTCTCTCTGGCTCGTCCTGTCTCCGGGCCACGAGACTCCCTGCTTAATGCACCTCGCCTTTCTCTCTCTCGCTCTCTCTCACTCGCTCTCTCTCCACACACAACTCCCAAAGCCACAAATGGACAGAAATCAATAGTTCCCCTTTTGCAAAAATCCCACTTTCACCAACTTTCTCCTTCGTCCATCAGGTGCACTGAGTCGAGAACGTGCAAAAGAGCGTCGTAACCGCTCTGAGCCTTTCCCTCCATACACAACACTGGGATGACACGCCACAGAACTACACATCACTCCTTAGAAGACGTGTCAATATTCATGAACATCGCAGCTCTCCGCTCAACTCTCTCCATTAACTGCAGCCAGCCATCCCACAGCCTCCTTTCCCCACTTCCAGCCACTCTCTCCATTCATCAACCTTATCACTGGACACTGCACAGCTCCTGAGTTCTCACGCTTATTCCCCTCACCTCCCCTGGTCACCGTCCACTTCCTCCTCCCTCACTCACTCATCTTCGCCATTTCACACCTTAGTCCGTTCAATATTAGAATTCTTATTAGCCATCGAATCAAGGCTTCCGTTCTAAGCCTTGAAGATAGCCGAAGACCGACGCTCCGCATAGTAACTACCGTTTCAAAGAAAGATGCAATGCAGAGGTTTCTTGGCATAGACGCCCGTTGCGACTAAACATAGGATCGGAGCTCATTCACTTTCGACTGTGAAGACGACCCAGGAGTTGCTGATTGGTGAGGGAGTTGAGAGCAGCCACCAATTTTTGGATGGTCCTCACACCCGAGATGGAGGGGACCTGACCTTTTGTTTGAAGCCATGCATCACAGCTATCCCCTTCTGTTTCCTAACTGCTCAACTTCAACGCTGCGGCCTGATGGAGAGCCATGCATGCTAAGCTTAAAAAAACAATGCTGAAACCCCTGTCACTCTTGAAAATAAAATAAAACGAGGGATATGCGTCGCTATGCTGGAAACTCAACTTACGGTGAGCTGCAACTATTGCAGGACTAAAAAAACAGAGACAACATTGGACATTGGATTATTTGTTATAGCACAGGTTTCAAAATTCTCTTATTGCCAAGATTTGGACCCAGAGCAAAGTTATCAGATGCTCATCTCCTTAATTTTTCTTAGACAGTGTTACGATTGCAAATGGCAATAGAAGGCATTGGAAATATTCCCCAAAGGAATATTTGTAGGATTTCTGTAAGTGAGCCTAATGTGCTAAAAATGAGAACGTCGACGATTGAGGTCAGGTTGGGTTAGGTTTGCCAGCGATGGTCTTTAATGGCCATAGGATTGCAGCCAGCAGTTTTGTTGACGGACAGAGACGGGATAACTGGAATGCAATCTTGCGGCCACTAATTAGAAAAGGAGAGCTCAGGTGAGTCGGTGCTCAGCTATTTCCGTGGACTAGAGGAAGGTCATACACGAGCTGTGTATTATTAGCGATGATGGCAAGATTTGTGAGGGTGAGAGTGGAGTGGGAGCGGAGTGTGAATGGGAGCAGGTGTGGGCACGGCACGGCCAGGCACATCATATGCATATCCTGGCACGGCCTGGACAGTGGAGCAGGTGTGCGACTACACATCCACCAAGCAACGCCACTAGCCATAGCCCTTCTTCCTAAATGCACATCCGCCGACTCCTTAGCATCACTCAACTCTCTCTATCTCTTCCTTGCCTCCACTGCACGGCAACAACGACATGCACTTAATATCATGCACAGAGAGAGAGAGAAAGAAAGAGAGAGACGGGATTTGCATAGTGCTGGCTCGTTGGACGGACGAAGGGAATGTGGCAGTCGTCGCACGAGCAACTGACACCGACGACACAATCAGTAGCATCATGTACACAAATTGTATCTATGTAAATTCGGATGAAAGTTGCATGCCAATTCCCATGTCCGCTCTCAGGGATGCGACGAGGACGCGCTTCTTCACTCTCGCGTCCTCAATTCAAATTCAACGTCTAACTAAAACCCTCTTACTCACCCACCTTACTCCACTCAAAATTCCCCGTCTCTACACAACTAGCACATGCACCTTCACACTCCCAGTCCATCACGAGAATGGAAAACATGGGCATCTATCTAATCTAGAAGCTTATATTATAAACAGGATTCGTTCGTAGCACTGCACTGCCTAGTCCACCTAACGATACGCGTATGTAAGACTCTATACGTGTAGTGGCCAGTCATTTCATAATTCATAACCCACTGTAAAAACGGCTGCACATAAGTAGCGTAAATAAGAAATTGACCCTTAGTTATCGACCGCCAGAAAAGAATGGAAAAAAAGTCAGACAACTACATTGGGAAGGACAGATTTATAACCATTTTCCAGAAATACAATTTTAGCATATTATCTGCACAGAGATAATGTGTTTTGTTCTGCACACTTAGATATCCTTTCTGTTTCATATCACTAATAAACATTTCGTAACTAGAAATATGATATATACACATAATTGCATCAGTATTCCATTGTATGATGGCATTGATTGTGTCCTCTGTTGGAAATCAGATCTTCGTGAAACTGTACCAGAGTCTGACAATAAAGCTATTACATTAAATTACATTACATGATGGTATGATAACAGCAGCTATGTACTCGTTGCATGTATATGACTCTATTTAAGTAGTAAATATGTACTCACTACATGTAAACTTGTGTGAGAGTCTCCAGATTTCTGTTATTTAACCACAATATATGGCGATCCCAACCTAGATAACTGACAAGGAAACCATTTTCCCCATTACGATATCATTAATTAAATTTTGCTTAATATGTTTCTTAAAATGATGACAAATAAAGCTATGTTAAGGTATAACCGTTCTTCTTACCTTTTCTCGAACACAAAATAAAGATGAAAAGGGACGCATAAAAATTAAGTTATACAACATATTTGAAAATGTTGTGATCCGCTTAAATTCCTGTTTAGTAAAAGAAAACCATTGTGTTTAAGACAATCTCAAACTGTTTAGAAAAAATTCACACTGGTTAGGAAAAATAACTATTTAGGAAACATTCATACTGTTTAAGAAAAATACTATCAACATCTATTCAGGAAAAAATAATTCAAGTTACTAACAAGTCGGTTTAGTACTAAAAAATGTTTAGGAAATAACGATTCCGATTAGGAAATGGCAATTCTGCTTAGGAAATAACAATTCTGCTTAGGAAATAACAATTCTGATTAGGAAATAACAATTCTGATTAGGAAATAACAATTCTGATTAGGAAATAGCAATTCTGTTTAAGAAATAACAATTCTGTTTAGGAAATAACAATTCTGCTTAGGAAAAAATAATTCTGCTTATGCAATAACAATTCTGTTTAGGAAATAGCAATTCTGCTTAGGAAATAACGATTCTGTTTAGTAATTTAGTAATTAATAAATTTAATACTCATACAAAGTTTTCCGTATTCTGTAAGATATTTCATAATTGGAACTGAACTTTTCATTGTTAAATGTGCCCATGAAATCACCTACCCGATGAAATATGAACACAGGTCTGCGTTAAACTAAATAATAAAACTTT
>JAAAYG020055502.1:0-10587 GCA_009936455.2 Tomocerus minor
TAGATACATACATACATACATACACAGACAGAACTTCAAGGCATTCACATAATGTAGCGGTACCGCTACATAATAAGGATGAGAAATTATGAATTTTCTTTACTATATAAGGAAAACTGAATCATATCATTGGAATGTATACGAGCGGATGAATGTTAAGTTTAGTTATAGTTTTATGTATCTTATTGTTGAAGAGCAGCAGCTAACTGTTAGAACCGCTGTCTGTCTAGTTAAAATACATTTCTGTTCTGGATATGTCTGATGTACTTGTTCGACATGTGAATAAAATTGAATTGAGTTGTTACTAGTATATAAAATGCACTGATGTTTTTACAGCCCCTAAAATAATAACAATTAGTTTGACTTCGACTTACCTCTAAATACTTCGGTTCTGCTATGGCCACGTAAGGTCTGTTGACCAGCCAAAATCGAAATGTGAGGCCATAAGTGGCAACCAAGTTACTAAATGTGGACAGTCTTTCTGTTACAAACATTCAAAAGAGGTGCAAATCATAATGAATTGATAATTAATGAAAGGACTTTTCAAATCAGTTAATTAATATTCAATTCATAATGTTGTGTGTGTTGTTTCGAAAAGGCCAAAAAATGTGCAAAACGATTGCAGCAATATTTTCATTCCATATTTTCGCTAATTTCAAAATATTATTTTCATTTATAATGTTTACACAATATCATTCATTTTATAATAGATTTACTATATACACACATTAATTCATAGATCTACCTATAATATGTACAGATTGATTGGGTTTTCAATCCCAAAAGTTCCCAAAAAGGTTCTCGGTGATTATGGGTTAATAATTTAATATTAATAGAGAAATACGTACATCCACTAAACATTTGCGCCTAACTCCCTTTGACTTTCTAAAAACTCTTTTCAGATTGTCCTATGTAAATTATGACAACGTATCACACTCACACTTTGTTAAATACAAATAATCAATGTACGTTTTACTAAAGATGGTAAAAAATATTGATTTCGTACCATGATTCGGCTTAGCAAGAAGCAAAGCATTACCGACAATGGGAAGCTCTGGAGGTCCGGGAAACATATTGACCAACGTTTTCACTCTAGAATTTCTTTTGATACATTTTATGTAAACTAAAGCTAAGAGCGAGCCAAAAAAAATGAACGCGAACAGAAACATTTTAAAAACGGAAATAACAAAGACAGTTTTAATAGAATGCTAATTATTAATTAGTAATAAAATAGTCCACGATAATTATCACTTCATATGTAATGAGTTTGTTTTGCTCTTTTTGAAACTGTCTTTTGATGGACATAAGCCATACACTGACAAAGAATTGAAACAGTAATTTCCAATTTTGCTGTTGGGTAAACTTAGTTTTCCTTATTACTAACTTTCAGTCAGTACATATTACATATCCAACTACTTTGGAAGTGCACGAAATTATAAAAAATATTTTCTCTGTAGTAAGCAATTATAGCCCATTTTAAGTACCTATATCAATTTAAGTAAGACAATATTCAAGGGAAAACGAGATAGAAAACGTCAACCTATATAATCATATATATGGATTACATTGTTTGATCAGACTTGCTAGAATTAATCGCATTTTTTTATTTACTTTACTGCCTTGTTGAGATGAATACGTGTGAAAATAAAATGATTATAGAGTTGTACTATCTCGTTAAAATCAGCGGCCGCAGTTCTTTCGAGTAGGTGTCATTTGCAAAATATTTGGAATGAGTTTTGTGTTTTTGTTGGTTTAATGATGGTAGTGGAATTCATCAACTACCTACTCGCGAAGCCCAGCAGACGAGGGTCCGAAGGCAAATAAAAGCGCCCCATCGAAAGTACATACTCATACGATCTGCTTAAAATAGCTGTCATTAATTTTTGACTTGAACACTCCAAGAGAAGCAGGATTGTATATTGTCCACCAAAATGGAATTTCATCCATCCAGGGGATAAAATGGATGAAATTGGACAAAATAGGAGTGGATAGTATAGAAGTACAGGTGCCCGCATAGCATCTTTATGTAGGTATCATTTCTTTTTGTTTTCTGTAATTTGAAGTAAACTTCACCAAAATATATTCAAAAATTCTAAATTATTATTTGTGCCCCAATTTCATTAGTTAATAACCGCAAAAAGCGTAAACTATCGAAAAATACAAGAATTTGTATACCTTCGCTAAAATTCAATACTTGTTATACAACGTATTTGCATTTCGCGTAAGTTCAAGCTATAAAATGAATTCGTCTGTATTAATTTAAACTTAGACTTTATTATACTATTACAGTCACAGATGTTTATTTGTGAGGATGGGAAAAAGAAGTTTGGATAGCCGTGAAGAAATACGTTACGCATTAGGTAGAATTGCTTGAACTTCTCTATAAATTAAAGGTTTCTTTTACATGTGAATGGGAATATTGCATTGTAAATTACTTTTTCGCCATTATTCAAAGTTCTGTTTTCCATCTTCACAAATAATATGTGATAGTATAATAAGTATAAAGGATAGAATTCAAATCAATATGAAAGTTCTATCATTTCAAAGCTGTAATTCATGTAAATGGACAATACGTGTATTAAGTAAGTACTCGTCATTTCAAAAAATGTCTATAGGAGATATCTAAACATACATATCTGACATAGAATTTCATAATGAATTGAATAAAACTAATTTAAATGTTCACGGTTAAATGGTGTAATAAGCTAAAACCTCCAATAAGATCTGTTCGTTTATAACCTTCGAAAAAAGAGACAACGAAACTCGCATTCGATGTACTCAGTAAAAGTTAATGGTAGAAACAAATATCAGATAAAACCCATCAATTAGTTAGTTTGAATTTTACAATGAAGAAATTCCCGATATTGAAGATTCCCTTGCATCATGCAAGCAGAAGATCTACTTGGGAATTTTGTTTATAACTTTTAAACCATTTGACCATGAGAATTGAAATCAGTTTTATTCGATTTCTTATGGTTCATGTTTTATATGAACTTATGATGTCTCCCAAAAGACAGTTGTGGTAATTAATGCCAATCACTTACTATAATGCACATATATATATTAAGTGTGTTCATTTAAATGAATAACCCTATGTTTTAGTATTACTTTCTTACCTTAGGCATGCTTGTATTACTCGCTCGTATTGAGCTATTTTGCATCCCTTTGTAAAAAGACGCAATAATACAATTTTATTTTGCAACCTTTGTCCAGAAATACAAAATAAAACGCATAAAGTTCAAAGTAATGCAAAATAATAGTGTAGACAATTCCATTCGTATTAAAATTTTAATTTCATCCAAAGTAGCCGATGCCAATGCACTAAATAATTAATTACAAAGGTTAATTACATATGGGGACATTAGAAAGAGTTATTTAATTTAGCTAATTTCTTATATTTGGGGAAACGCCAAAAATTAATAATACTAAATGCATACATTTTTTTTTATATATATATATTTTTCAAATATGGCTTGTTTATACATGTATATAAATGTAAAGTTTGGTTGGATGTATACTTAATTTTGAGTTCACATGAAGAATTCCAGATTGCAACAGCCACTTCAAAAGGGTAAAAAGGAAACAAAAACGCAAAACACTATTTTTTAATCCCAAAAGGGCGGCCATTTTCATAGATTATTGGGGCAATGCGCAATTTCATGGATATTTAAACGGTATAAGTTATGGTTGTGGGTGGATGTGTGCTGTTTAACATGATGCTTGGCTTACTCGCTTGGGAGAGGTTAATAATTTATTATTATTTTATTTATAAAAAGCTAATAAGATCTGTCATCTGTGGAACGATTCCGTTTGCTGGACCGACTAGCGGCTGATGCTCAGACTCTTTGATATCCTTTCAACTCTGCTCCTTCTCACCGTCTGCCCATCCCGTACATAGAGTTTACAGTTGGGATAATTCTAAATGCTGACTGACCTACTATAACTCTACTTTAATTATCGACTTGGTTCATTCATTCAACATACTTTCAATATATTTCCTGTCTGCTCACCTTTGAGATTAGTACTTCTAGTTAAATACAGAATGCAATCAAGTAAACAAATCTTGTCAGTAGACACCAGTGAAGCAATGCTTGTCATTGGTTCAAAGTTCAAAGCCAATGTCGAATTTTTGTTCCTTCAACTTGTAACTGGTTAAATGTAAAATTATACACGGTTCAGGACAAGGACTCACGTAGTGTTCAGTAACAATATAGATTGTTTATGAATAATTGAAAACTGAGAGCTAAAAAACTGGAATTATCAAACCATAAGCATAATTAAAAAAGCGGAAAATCCCCAT
Organism: Tomocerus minor; assembly: GCA_009936455.2. Taxonomy (NCBI): domain Eukaryota; kingdom Metazoa; phylum Arthropoda; class Collembola; order Entomobryomorpha; family Tomoceridae; genus Tomocerus; species Tomocerus minor. The sequence continues at coordinate 4,301 of JAAAYG020055502.1, forward strand.
ATTCCTAATTATTATATAGCGATTATTGCCACGACTAAATTTAGAGCGTATCTGCGTAATATTAATGATGGCGCACAGTACTTTACTCAAGCTCGAAATTTCGTTATCTAACCTCTTAAATATTCATTTTGTAGGAAAATAAAAAAATTAATTCCCAACTTGTAATATTAACAGGAAAATTCAACCACTTCCAAAGAGAGCCGATTATTGGCTATGTAAAATGTAAGGACGTATTAAAATATTACTTCCCTCGTATAAAGCATTTAATTAATGAATTATTGGGTACGAATTCTGTGCTCGGATTTGATGGCGGAGATGCTCTCCGCCATCAAATCCGAGCACAGAATTCATACCCAATAATACTAATTATATGAGCCTTTTCCACGCACGGCTACCTTCGAGGTTACAGCAAACACAAACGGCCGCGTAAAAGTTAAAATATAATGACTGGTAGACTGGCACTTATTCTAAGGTATGTTCTTATTCTCTGTTTCGCAAGAATCTCCAGGATGTATGTATATTCTTAATACAGAGGCTATTATACATGTTATAATTGTAGTAATAATGGGCATGTGTGTGCCCTTAGCCCTTAATAATCAGGCTGCGCTTCTTTAGCTTGCTGTTGATTTTGATCCAGCTTTGTAGAACTCAAGGATCCAAGCACTCAATGCACACACATTGACTATCATTTGGTTTGAGACGGGAATTCTTCCGACGATGAGATGAATGCCAGATCTAATTTACAGAAACTTCCTAGGAGTTTCTCTCACAAACGCAATTAAGGGGCTCATGACTATTGACTTATTGTTATTTATTTTCTCACACAGGCGGAATGATATAAATAAAATTATTACAAAAGGCTGTTCTCATTTTCTCAGTCACCATGGACCCTACCCTTTCAGCTTTTAGCAAATATAGATAAAATATAGATCTCCCTATTGACTGTTTATGCATTATATCTGTGTCTACATTTTTCTCCCTAGTACATATATTATAGTGCTAATAGAAAAATCAGTTTATTGTTATATGCCTTTTCTATGCCTGCTTATAATTAAAGGAAAAATTAACTATATTTCATAAATTAATTATATTTATAAAATTCGCATTCGCCAACTTATATTTGTAGAATAAGCAATCGGGCGTACTTCAATATCAGTCTTTCGTCGTACATCTATTCTCCAACCTCAATTGTTCCTCTTAAATGAAGCTCTGAACAATTCTGTAGACAAATCATTAATTCAATTGTAACAACTAATTTAACGTCATTGAATACACCTCAAAATATACAAGCAACCACAATTAAATAGTTGGACACAAAAATGAAACGTAAGTCGATTTTTGAATTTTCCTTTTAACTAGTTTCTATTTTTCTGGCTCCTCATTTCATGTTGTCATTTTTCGATTGGTTGTTAGTAAATATCATAATTTTTTTGCAGATTTTTTTAGCTTTACCCAATGCATTTATATTGTAGAATAAACGATTCATTTAGAGTATAGAATCAATTCCATCGGCAAACCCTACAGCAACTGCACGAAATGACGGAATATAAAACAGGTCTAAATAACCAAGAGGTCTCATATCTTTTTCTCCTAGTTTGTGCACCCAGTTTAGCTAACACTGACATAGGGAATTTGATAGTATAAAATTGGGTGCGAAAAACGGGGCAAAAATATCTATGTATCTACGTTGGAAATGAGAGGAGCAGTGTACTCCCACCCGCGCGTGCGAGAAACTGTAAAACAAATATTTAAAAAATCAAGTTTTGATACTTAATCTGTTTTAAATATAAATGTGAATATTAATCCCACCAAAAATTCCGAAATTTTTCATGTTTTCTAAATTTCTCCCAATTCTCCAGGCTGGATATTAAGCCGAAAATTGGGAAAATTCGTACACTAGCTGCCATGTTTATTGAGAAATCTATTACTGGCTATTACTATCAGCAATACCTACGCATTAAATAATTCTAATTAGGTCATTCATTAAAATAAACTTTTTACTAAAAAAAATGTGGATAATAATTTAATAATAATTGTGTACAAAATTGCTTAAGGATCCTTTCCTAACGATTTGCTTTAAAACGGTTTTGTACTCTTTTCGCGTTAAACTTGTCGCAGAAAGTTTTGAATCAGGCTTGAAATATTTGACCGATTTTAATGAGAATTAGCACTATAAAATCCTAAAAACATTATCTACAGTTTGGATAGTTCGAAATTTCGGATAGATTGGTGCTTTATTTTTAAAGGAATAATTGGCGTATTTTCGATAACTTCCTATATTTCAATATTTAATATTTTTTAAAAACTAACGGCCAGCCGTAACAGAAAGCTTTTATAAAGTAGCGATTCCGCTACTTAATAAGAAATAAGTGAGCATGCGTTGTCTCGATATGCTGTTGACAAATTGCGCCCATTTTGAATAGGGTTCGTCAGGGGTCCATATGCCAATTTTGTCAACCTCCGTTGATGCGTTCGAGAGTTATCGTGCTAACGGACGGACAGAATGTGTGATTCTATAAGCTCTCCTAAGGCGAGCTAAAATCAAAATTTCATTCCTCTATCCAAAATTTCGAATTATCCAAACTGTATATAATGTTTCTAGGATTTTATAGGATCGATTCCGTATGTCTTGCCTGATTCAAAAGGTTCTGGAGGAACTTGTTCAGTAGGTACCTAGTAACACATACTTTGAAAAAAGCTGCTTAGCAGCTACTCAAAACATGAAACTGATGCTTTTGCATTTTATGCATGTTTTAATCAACTGCAATCCTAATAGATCCTAACAATCCTAATAGATATATAATTGTCAATTTGCCTCCCATTTGACCGGTATTACAAATCAAATCACATCGGACATTACTATTGTTCTTTACAACAGCACAACGGTCACTAGCTAACTTTTAGATAGCGGAATTTGGCTCGATTGTCTAGCAGATTGTAACGAATAGGTCTGTACAATCTGGAAAAGTGATAAGTGTGAGGTTTCGGCACCCATTACTCACGTCGTAAATGTTCGTTTATTATTTTTGTAAGCATGGACAGTATAGAATGAAGCCTTAAGATATCCGTTTTCAGTTCAAATTGAATACAAAAGTTAATTTTATAATTTTACTGTCATTTTTGTAGCCAATCAAAAATATGCATGGGTTACTGCAGCCACGAATGAAGAAACTGCAATTCATGCGGTCATTCTGGGAAAATCTCTTGCACGAGTTATTACGACGGCTGATACGGTCATTTTAGTTTCAGCAGATCTCGACTATAACCTACGGTAAGGTGCCATTTTGTGTGCCATCAGTGTCATCGTCTTTTACGTTATGTAACTCGGTCTGACATCATTTTGCTTTAAAAAATTAATAAGAAATTATTATGTGTTGGTATCACAAATTATTACAAATTATTGAAGTTCTTCTAGTAGGTAGGTGTACCTAAGTGAGAGAGTCTGAAATTAGGCCTACCTACGTCTGCACTCTCTATGTATTCAATTAAACTCCATTTCCCTTGGGCATATACAGCATTTTTGAATACATGTATTTAAAATCCTGTATTATTTAAAGCACATTTTGTGTTTGAGAATTTAAAAAAAAATATTTTGTGCTTTTAAAAGCCTCTTGACATATTTATATTAACATTTTTTTATCATACAATACAGTTTGAAACGTCGACAAAAAGACGGATTTTCAATTTTTCAGGCATTTTTTAGATATTGATATTCCATTATTATTGTCCAGTTTACCAACTAACATTATGAATGTTAACCAAAATACAACCCAGAAAATAAATCGTGCAGCGAATGATGGCCAGTAATTTTAATGATATATAATGGGTTTACTTTAAAGTCAGAAAATCTGATGAAACGGGGGGGGGGGCTGTGTAACTGCGAAAGGTGGAGTCTGCTTCAAGCCTAAAGAGATAATTAAGGATTTTGAAACGCAACGATGTAATCTAAAATCTAACCAATTTTAAATGATTGTTATTGCAATATCTGAATATACTTAAAAGTTTTAGTATATTTTAAAAGAGGAGGCAGTTTTTGATGGAAATGTCAATAATACCCCACTTTAATTATCATCATTATTATTTAAATAACATTTTTGGAATTGTTGTGCTTGCATTCTCCATCCTACTTAATGTAATTTTTGACTGAGCTATACTTATCACCTGAAATAAGTAAATTTAGTACATTATTTTTAAATTTAGGCAACTTTTGGCTAAGTGTTTTGATGCCGTCATCCAAGTAAATGTAGACGATGGAAAATGTGCAACTTTGTCTGCCATGGATCGTTTGAAAATGTTCGCTTTTAATTTGGAGATGTACACCAAGATTGTTCTTGTGAACCCCAATAAACTGGTACGTTTAATATCGATATATTTTAAGAACTTTAAGATGGCTGTTTCCTAACTATCTGTACAAACTGGAAATATTAAAACTAGCGTGTTTAAATATAAATCAGAACTGTCCCGAGTACTTTTATAATTATGTAGATTTAAAAATTGCTTGTACAAGAGAAACGAGACTATTAACTTTGTTCCGATTGAAGGTCGTTTAGATACCTATAAAAAGCGCTCCTTTTCTTACCAGGCGCAGGCTTGCTTTGAGTGGATCAATTTACCTACAGATATAAAAAACAGTAAAACGATAGAAAGATTCAGCTTTTTAGTAAAATTATTTTTATTGCAGAAACAAGAAACTGATTGTAACCAGATAGAATCAGATTCCTACGATCTGTGTGAATATTCATGTATTTTTGCCGTTGTGAATAATCTTTAATGACTGAGTTTATGTACTTACTAATTTTCTTTAAGTTTAATCTATATGATATTGACAATGTAATTACCCTGACTGGGAAATCGAAAAATTATTCAATATAAATAAATAAGTTAGCGTAGGTACCCGAAATTAAAAAAGTAAAACTTCTTGAAAAGCCTAGATATACGCTTTAAATGACTTAAACAAAAATTTTAAAACTTTTTTTCCAATTTCATTTTCTCTGTAATTTATTTTCAGTGCCTATGGGAACGCTCCAAAAAAATATTAGCTTTAAAAATATATAAAACTGAAAATTTCCTGTTTTAGGTTCTGCAAAATTGCGACGAATTATTCAAACTGGACAAAAAGTGTTACGTTTCGGAGAGCAAGTCTGCAGCTTCATCTATATGTGTGATGAAGCCAGATTCCCTTATATATAACAAAATCCAGAACCTGGTTCATTCCCAACACTATTCCACTTGTAAGTAGTAATTCAACACTTCCATTTTTATGATGCGTACACATAATTACATAACGAAACGTTATAGTGAATAGTTTTAATGTAATAAATACAATTATTTATTTTCTTCATAGTGCTCGATATTTTTACTGCTTCTGGTGGTTTTTTGTTGCAAGAGGATGTTGGTGGGCTGTCCAGAGTTTATAATTTCCACGTCGATTCTTTTCGCAACAATCTTGAGTAAGTATAGCTTTCCAAAAGTTTCTCGAACCAATTTCTCGAAGCAATTTTAATGGTCGTTTGCAATTTTACAGAGAATGTGAAATGTTGAAGATTGTGTCTTATGAATGGCCATTGAATTCCGGTACCAATGTCGACATTGATGCTATTTCTCGCGCCTTTCCAGGAAATTTCAAAGTAAAACAAACGTATTTTTGCGAATAATAGTGATAGATCAAAAAGAAAAATCTCTCAAGATATGCACATCGATATTTCTTATGGTTTTTAAAGAAAGTATTCGACTTCTGGATTAAACACTGTGTCGAAATCCAACAATCGAGGAACGATGTTCGAGTCCCTTTGGAAATAAAAAGTAAAGAGCCTACTCCATACATCAGGGATTACTACAAGGACTCAATTGCTATTGTGGGCCACAGCTGTCGGTTCCCTCAAGCTAATAACAGTGAAGAATTTTGGGAGCTGCTGATCTCAGGGGGAGATGGAATTCGATCTGTACCATTGGACCGTATAGAAAAATTGCAGTTGAATGAGAAGGAGAGTTCCTGTTTTAAAGGAGGATTTCTTAAATGTCCAATCGACGAGTTTGACTCGAAATTTTTTGGGATAAGTCCAAGAGAAGCTGAGCTAATTGATCCCCAACAACGACTGTTGTTGGAAATTGCATGGGAAGCTTTGGAAAATGCAGCAATTAACCCTTACTCCCTAAAAGGAGGAAACACTGGCGTGTTTACCGGCGTCTGGCAGGCTGACTATGAAAAAATTGTGAAGGAAAACACAAATTCAAAGGCATTTCATAATGTTGTTCTTGGAAACTCATTTTCTGCAACATCTGCCAGG
>JAAAYG020055524.1:0-10584 GCA_009936455.2 Tomocerus minor
GGGCGGGCAATATTTTTTTGTACAAAAATTTTGTACAAAATTTTTGTACAAAATTTTTCTCTAACTTCACACACATTAAAAATCTCCGAAATGTTTAGTAGGTATACGTAACCAGCTTAGTATTTGCGTGTAACAATTTCAGGGAACCAAACCTCTAAATAATTTAGCATCTCATTCTTGTTATTTTAACTCTTTGCATATAATTAAAGTTTTATTTGGGCATGCTGTGTGTATATGTTTCAAATATATTCAGCTCCCGTCACTCTTATTGATACAATCATTGACAAATATAATCTATATTGAAAGATACTCTGTGTTTGATTTTTTTCTGTTATTATTCCCATTTTGTTATCCTATTCTAATCGGGGTATCAATTGCTTCTTGTACAACGCCGATACAAATAATCTTACTGTTCATAATGTTGTCTTAAGTGTGCCAATTGTAATCATGGTTGCAGACTTGACAGTGTTTTATCACTAAAAGCGATAGAATAATGAGGAATATACTATTTTTGGCAATTTTATGTTATGTTTCGCGATTCGAAAACGTTTTGTGCTCTCGTTATGGATTACAAAGGTAAGAACGTTCTACGCAGTAAGAACATGGAATTACTAAATTGTTAACTAGATGCAGTTTCATGCATCCTTGGCTACATTTAGGCACATAGTCAGTTATGTAACGTATAAACACAAGTTTTTTCGGCCTGTCTCTACCACTCCTACGTTGAATGCTTGCGTCTAGTCTAGTTTATTTCAATTACTTCCAATTTTAATACAATTGTTTTGTTTTATTTTATCTCTTCAGTATTAAATAAAATTCTCTATCATATGGCGTATATTTTTGTATTTGTAATTAAATAAATATTACGACTGTTTAAACTTTTTTAGAAATGCTCTTTTTCTCTATATTTACATATTTATTAGTTATGCTGGTAATACGTAACATCCTTGCGTGTTTAATCATTGGATGGACGCTGCAGAAACTTGTGTATTTTTTACTTGTCTTTAAGACAATAAGGCTTGGTATTCATTCTGGTTTTTCCCTGCCATTTCACTTTTGGGTTTAAACTGAGTTTCGATTTAGAAGGAACCTCGGACTTGTAACATTTACAATCATCTGTTTATTCCATTGATTATTGGAAAATCAATGTATGGTAATATCTATTAGTGTATATGAAATATTTCGACTAGTACTGGGGAAATTAGCTGTGGTAAATATTATAATTAGATACCTAGCCATAACCACAAAATATTGGGAATCATTTCAGTTAAAAACCATTTGCAAATAAATGTGACTACTGCTTTTATTAAATTTTTTCATGCCATTATATTTAATTTCTTTTTTTTTTAAATAAAATCTAGATAAACAATTCATTCATTGCAAAACTAAAACTTTACAATCAATTACTGACACTGGAAGCTAAATCTACTAAATTTTCTGGTATGTGCTACAGCAGAGAATTTTGAGTTAAATGTCTCGTGTCTTGTTTTGAAATAATCAAAACATATTGGATTCAATTATAGGGAAACGGCATTAATTTACTTCATTGGTCATTCAAAAAGTGATTCAACTCAAAAAATGTGATTATGCTGAGGCACATTATGACAAAAAAACAAGCGCAAACTTATGATCGTTTGTTTTGTTAATAACAAGGAAGCCAGCAGAGATCTAGATACAAATGTGTGATATCAGGTTAGTGAGGCATGTATTTAGCGTGACACACTGACAATTGTTTACCAAGAGATGCAGGGCGCTTCCAGTTGAAAAAATAATTTTCTGAATAATTTGTATTTGTTTATTAACTAGTTACAGCATAATAATAACATGCATTAATCTCTTCAAAGGAAATGCCAATAACTTCAATTCAATTCAATAATAATAATTTGATTCAATATTACTGCAGTAACCTACATAAACAAAGATGTGCAACACAATTACATTATTAACCTACACGATACTTAGCACATAACTCTATAAAATCCTACTCAATAAATGCAATCAACGATTGTAAAGCTTTCAGTATGATACAAGTATACTTGCCGCAAAACGAGTTGCTGAGAAAACATGACAATTTACAGATGATTCGTGTTGTTTTGTGCGTGTCCGTGCCTTGGGTTGAAATCTTAATCTTCCTTGATTTGCTTAAACCGCATTCTAATTTATAAATCTCCCAATTTATGCTAACGGTGCCAAAATCACTTTTATCTTAATGAGGGATTTTTACTTGGTTTTCCATTTCTGCAGAAAGCTGACCATAAGTGAAGCACTGAGTTCTGCGTGTTTGTGGTGTAGCACTGGCTCTTAAATTACTAATTTCTTTATTTTCTCTAGGTTGGAATTAATGTGTCGCCTCTATCTTTATTATTATTTTTATGGATCACAATGACCACAAACATCCCCCCAAGCCATTTACAACACAAAATATTTTCTCGCAGCAGCCTTATTCAAAACAAGTATTACATGAATAGAACTAGTTATTGCAATATTTACTTATAAGTACTGTTCACCTGTAGTTCATTTACATCTAATTAATTCTAGGTTTTAATTAAAAATTATGTAGGTACTTTCAGTGCTACCTGGTTTAAAAGGACCGTTAAACCAAAATATCAAGCTCATTTATTTTTTGTTAATGATAATAAATTAGTATATATTTTCGATACATTTAACTACTTTAAAAATAAAATGTATGTAATAGGTACAGTTAAATTATCGATAGAGAAACTGTTTTGGACAGAAGTGAATAAGAAATACGAATAAAATTAAAAGTGAATTGACAGATATACCTGAGAGAGTTTACACAACTTTTTATGTTCCTATTAGTAAGATTATGCTTTAACCGAGAATCATGCATATGCTAATGTTGTAATAACATCATAGCCTCGAAAATCATGTATAAAAGTCTACGTATTTACAATAATTGTCCAATTTTGTCATTTAGTCAAAGATAGGAAAAGCTGTCAGGTCTTCAGAATGAAGAAAGTGTAAAAATGTGTCATTTATCAAATTTTTCTCACTTTTTCTGGCGAGACATAACGAGGCACGTTCGATAGCTTATTTTATCCACCTCAATTTAGAAGTAATTTGAATGAAAACTTAGTTGGTAATTCTGCAATTGAATAAAATACGTACCTATCTGCATATGTAAGATAGTAATTTACAAGCTAGTATTATGATACAAAATTTGAGGTCATGCAGTATTTCGAGTTATTGTTTACAAAATTTTCTAGCACATGGGTGGAATGACTCGTGGCATTACTTTACCCCATTTTGGTGAAAACAATTTATAGTTTGGCCCACCACAGAAATAATTGCAGGATTATCAAACGTACTAATTTCATTAAAAATATGCGTCTTTCTCTTTTTTAATAATATTTACCTAGAGGTAGGTAAATGTTACAACGGTTACCTACATGAAAGGAAGTCTGATTCTCACAGATCTAGTTTATTGTTGTAGCTACGACTCGCGACACAACTCCACCACGACCGTCGTTAAACAAGTATAACTTCAACTAGAGGCTTTAAAACTTGATTGAGAGTTAGCATTGCATTTCACATGCAACTCTACTCGTAAACTCGTAGGTAAACATTATTCACGCTTGAATTAACATAATAAACGGTTTAGCAATGATCAATCTTGTATTGGTTGACTTGGTTCCTGATTACTCTCCTTAGTTTGACTTTGACTTTCAAGAAATCAGTTTCAATCTTACTTTTCTTTACACAGAGCAATTAGCTTTCAAATTTAGCAATAAAACCAATAAATACCAATAAAATAGATTAATATGTAAAATTGCTAAAATACATAGCTAGGTAGGTACCTAATAAATGTAGACGTTGGATATTTAGCGTTATCTAAAAAATGAAAAAAATTGCAAGTTCTGTTTAGATAGTTGTTTAAAAACGGTAATATTTGCAAATATAACAAAATGTCACCAATTTTTTCAAAGTGGTTAGGTAAACTGACTATTACTACAGTTTTGTTTCAGTTGTTCCTGTTTGTCTGCAGTTACCAGATTAAAAATTACCCAGCTAACACAACAAATATCAGCTTACTTAAATGGGATAAATTTACACTTGCTGATGGTAGAATTCGAGCACCTGTATTCAGAAAGGATGCGAATACTACTACAAACAAATATGAAACTCCTAAAATACATTTGAAAAATGAAAGTCCTAAAATACATTTGAAAAATGAAAGTGCTACAACAACTTTGAAAAGTGAAATTACGAAAACAAATTTGAAAAATGAAAGTGATCTGCTGACTTCTGCAAATTACCATTACCCCGTTTCCGATAAATTTAGTGGCTATTATAGCGATGTATTTAATGTTCACGTTCCAACTGAATCTCATTATCAACATGCAACAGAATCGTATTATAATGATGTGATAAATGAATACTATCCAAATGGAACATCAGTGTCTCATATAAGTATCAAAGAATATCCTCATATAATGAATAACAAACATGACTGGAAATCGGTATCCTATTTTCAGAAGGTAAGACCATTTTTAACTTTTATTAGTTTAATATCTAAAGTACCTCTGCAGAAATATATTATATCATCCGATTGACAATTATATATTTTACACGACTCATAACAAAAATATCCAGTCCAGATTTGTGGTGGGTATAAATAAAAGATTGATTGAAATTGAACAATATTGATAGTATCCACATTACTTTTACACGTTGACCGGATGAAATAATATTTAACATGGTGTTTTATTCATGAAAATTATGGTCCGTATCAATGTGGATGGATAAAGCGATAAATAACAATTTTAACTGGACATTATGAGTACAACAAGATGTAGTCTTCAATTAATTGAAGTAAATAAATAATAGTCTTCAATTCTGAAGACACCAAATGAATTTCTTGGCTACGTCCTATATGAATTAGTATAATAGAGCCGGATATCTTTGTTTGGTGTGCCTATCTATATCGATATCACAACCAGGGCATGAAATTGACAGGTTTTTGCCCTATTAACTTTTTGCTTACCTTTTTGCCTATAAAAATGAAAAAAATTTAACTTTTTTTCTTTCAACTAAAGTTTGGTGATTAAATACCTTAAAAATACAGGTAAAACGAGCACTACGGTCTAATTTATATATGGGATGACAAACTTTTTTGCAATTAATACAGATCATAAATATGAATATAAAAGACTGAAATAACCCAAAATTTCCAATAAGAAGCCCATGATGGCCAAAGCCTCTGTTGAAAAGGTAATAAAAGGAAATCTTTTCCATACCTTGAGCAACTTGATAATTGAATCTATCAGATCTGCTAATGTCGCATTATTTGCATTTATTGCTGATAATGAATTACTTGGTTTCCGATAGATTTGCATCTGATTTTACATCTCAGCAAACTTGATAAATAAGGGAAAATTATAATGAAAACAAATCATAAATTATATCCCAATAATAATATAACTCCATGGACACGAAGTAACATTTCTGATTCACATCTGAAGGTTCTTTTCAATGTCTAGCAAATTGGGCGTTTAGCTTTGTAAAATAATAAATAATTTCCGACTAATAAATTATAGCCAAACGGCGGTGGGGAAATCACTGTGGAAGCCGACGGAGTTCAAATAGCAGTGATTGCGGCTTCTGTTTGGTACCTGTAAGTAAATTCATATCATTTGTCCACCTTTTACAGCAAACAGAGTCTAGGAAAAATTATAACATAATAGTAAAGGGGGCTCTTAATTTAACCTCAACAAAAATCCTGAAAGAATTTGTTTTCCTCTAGAATTATGGCTGTTCTACTTCATCGCGACTCAACTCACTCGGATCCATTGTACAGGTTAGTAGAGTTATAATTTGATGCAGTATTTCTCGACCGTGCTCTAAATGTGGTTAACGTACAAATGTACCTATACTACAGTAGACTTGTATGCAGAAGAAAATCATTCATGACATATATGATTTGCAAACATCATGATATGAACATCATTTTAATTCCCAGTTATTTTACTGTAAAAATTAATCAATAAATTAGACAACAGTAATTTACAGTAGTACCAGTTCATTTGAATTTATTAATTTCTATTAAAATTTCCTTGTAAATGGGATATTTGATCCTGTATACATTACTTATTTGTGAAATGTCTTTTGTATTTTTTTTAAATCTGTAGCTGCAAAAATTCACAACATCAGATGCCCCTCTTTCATGTACGTGCAGTGGCAGCGCCAACATCGAATCCTTTTTCTTGTGAGTTCAGGAAATAAAACAATAAATTTTGGTTTAGCATATGGTTTAATAAAATTGTACGCTAAATCATTTAGTTGTGGATCCGTTTCTGCAAACGGAGGTTTACAATATGTTCAGCCCCTACAACGACCAATCAGGAGAAGATCGTTCAATCGAGATGCCCGATATGTCCTATGTATCATCCTTATGCTCCAAGACTGAATTTTTCTATGGGATGAATCATCAACACATGAGGGCAGTCCAAATGGTCACGAATGTTTTAATGAGTTAGTGATCCTATTTTTTTAAATTAAGAATTTTAAACCTTTAAAAAACTATCGTCTTTTTGTTATAGGTACCTCTTGCTTTCTTTATATATTTGTTTTTGTAAAATTTCAAATAATTGTACTATGTAATTAGTTCCTACATGCAAATTATTTTTGAAGAATTTCTATATTGTCGAATTTCCCAGGACAACCAGACGCAAGATCAATGTTGGCAATGGCCAAAGCTCTTCGTCACAGCGAGGATGTCAACCCTAAAGTTTGGTACGGTGCTCTGATGAGGGCGGCACATCTACGGGAGGATATGTCTGGAATTATAATGCCCAGTCCATTAGATGCAATGCCCGACACCTTCATTCCTGGAGATGATATTCGTCGTCGATTATATTATTTCGAATATGGAAAATATGATCGTTCCAATAAAAAATACAATGTAACTTCAACATTATTCAGTCTAAAACTATATCATTATATTGTTATAAGACTATTATTATTTCATTTTTTAATGACAAGGGGGGAATCGCGTAGGAGATATAAAAAAATCTTTAATATTCAAATTATTAATGTTAATTATATCTTCCTGACCAAAAAATATGTACACATCTTAATTTAGCTTTATTTAAAAAATTATACGATGCATACATTACAGTAAATAACATAGATTCATAATTAGTAAATAATATAACAATGATTTTTTACAGAAATGCATTCGTGTGGATGGATCTGTCGGGAGGGACAATGGTCCTGAGAATACTTTATGGTATTTTCGGGAAGACGTAATGGTCAACTCACATCATTGGTACGTTCACAAAATTATTGTGATTCGAGCTCCATATCGTTTAATATTATTTTTATGGAACTACAATAAGAGTTTTATTTACTATTATATTTTTCTCAGGTATTGGCACTTGTCCTTTCCATTAGTAAACACAATGTTTATTGATAGACGTGGGGAATTTTTTTATTATATGCATCGAAGTATGACTGCCAGGTATATTATCAATTTAAAACTTTAACTATTGACGGCTCTGAATAAAAATATGCTCGTCGATGAACAAACGACAAATTAAGTAAATTAGTTTCAATTTCAATCAGTTAATGAGTTCAATTTGATTTATTCAGGTACCAAATTGAGAGACTCTGTAATGGAATGAAATTTGTTGAACCGATGGATATCTTTATTGGAGCCTCAATTGAAGAAGGATACAATGCTCATTTAACGGAATTTAATGCAGGAATGCCATGGACAGATCGTCCTCCATTTACACCACTTTCGGTTTCCAAACAATTCAATTAATTATCGTTTTGATGAAACATTACAGAAATAATATTTCTCGTAAGTCAATTGTTAAAAATAAAAAATGTGAAATATTTTAGGATATAAATCGCCAACTTGCTCCGGATCCAAATACTCGCTTCGTTATTCCATTAACTAACTGGATACGATCCAGAGACCGGATTCTTAAAGCTATTCGAACTGGATTTTTTGTCACGGTAAGTGGCTGAGTTATGCGAAAAAATAACTGAAAAAGTTAAATGGGCCATAATTTCGGCCCAGTAAAATATGATAGAAAAAGAAAAATATTTTAGTTTTTTAATTCCCCGCATCAATTGAACATAGTGTACTAAAACTAGTTTCCAATGTATATTTATTTTTTTATTTTTGTGTATTTGGTAAAAGGGGCCAGGTAGGAAGCTAAGGATTCCGGATTACGAAGGGATAGATATACTTGGCAATACATTGGAAGCGGTTGATATTTCAATTAACCCACAATTTTATGATCCGGACGGCTATCACAACAATGGACACAGAGTTATCGGCTATTCAGTGGATCCTTCCTTTCGATTAAGAGTAATAATTTTGAAAAACATCTAGTTTTACATTTCACTGTAGAAAATTGTTTGATACTACAAAACCGACAAAGTTAAAAATCAAATATCTTGATTTGAGTAAATTGTGCAAATTAAAATAATTTTTATAATATTGTAATTAAATTCATAAGTTTTCAATCCAAACCATTTTAACACAAGTATTTATATTATTACTAAGAATAAATAATTTTTATTTTTATTAGCTACCTCCTGGACCAATGGCAGATCCAGCAACGGCAATGAGGGACCCAATATTTTATCGATGGCATACGAATATGGTTAATATTTTTGAAAAATATAAATTCACACTGCCTCCTTATCAGCCTGTTGGGGTAATAGTCCATTGCTATTTCTTTATCAGTAATTCTAATATAAGTAATCCATAATTAAGTCTTGCCAAAGATTTTAATTTACAAAAATTTTTGTTTCAGGGCGAGTTTCCCCTTTTGTGGAGAGGTGTTGAAGTAGAAGGAGTCAGTGTTTTCTCTAAGGGCAGAAGACGAAACGAGTTGTATACTTTCTTTAGGAGAAGAAAATTTGAATTATCTCTTGGATTAGCATTTAACCGTTCAGTCGATGACAACTACTATAATGAAAAACCTGGTTCTCTCAAGGTTTGTGCGACGCATCTCGACCATGAAGAGTTTGAATACGAAATCGAAGTTGTAAGTTAATACATAAAATATCTTGATAAAAAGGTGTTAAAATAATGCACTACTTTTTATTTGATAATTTTGAAGTTTAAAACTTTATCGAACAAAATTTTAAATTCCCTTATTACATTATTTTAGATTTTGAAACCTTGTGCCAAAAGTGTCTCCGGGACAGCTACAGTAAGGATATTCCTAGCACCACGATTTGATCTCTATGGGAATCGATTTACAATGAAGGAACAGCGTCGTCTTTTTGTTCATTTGGATCTATTCACTGTAAAATGTAAATTTGGACGCACTGTTGTTTTTAAAAATGAAATATACAGTTAACTTAATCATAATTCAGTCAAATATTTAAATTAAGTTACATAATTTTAATGTGTCAATTTGGTTTTATTAATTATATCTTATTAAGTTCTGTTTAACAATATATTTTCTTATTTTAATTTCTATTCGTTTATTAATTTTATTTTATCATTTTAACAAAATTATTTTCAGTAAACGTCGGAAGAAATATTATTAGCCGCAGTTCTCTGGATTCCGCTGTCACGATTCCTTTTTCAGACAGCATCCGTCAACTTCAAAGCAATTTGGGGAATCGGAACAATCCTAATTGTGGCTGCGGTTGGCCACATCATCTTCTATTGCCAAAGGGTACACCAGATGGAATGCTCTTCGATCTTTTCGTCATGGTCACGAATGGAGACGAGGATATGGTAGAAGACGATCAGTCTTTTCCTTCTGCAGGGAAATGTGGTTCTGCTTTTCTTTATTGCGGAATTCAGAACAGAAGATTTCCGGATTTTAGACCAATGGGATATCCTTTTGACCGAGATTTGTACAGAATTCGACAAAATTGCAAGAAAATTGCTGGATTTTCTATTTGGTCAAGACTTTGCTCTTGGCTGGCAGCGGGTGGCAGAGTACCTTTGTTTTTGGAAGACTATACACGAGGCATAACGAACATGGGATTTTCTGAAGTTCGTTCTACCAGAAAATACAAATTTAATTATTTTCAATGTGACCCAATTAAATTAGTGTGTAATCGTGTCCTTACTTTTCTGTTTCAGGTAATAATTCAGCACATACCAGACTGATTCAGATACAGAAGGCGAGAATTAAATATATATTTATATATAGCGACTACTTAACCCGTAATGCTCATAATAGTATTAGTATATAGCAATTGCTGTAATGCATTAATGTGCATTTTGGAATAATTATTGCAATTGCGTAATAAGGCAATATGAATTTCTGATTCAACAAAAATGTGTAAAAAATATTGCTGCGTTTATTAAGTGTCGGCGAAGCGAAAGCCAATATATGTAAACGTCTGTTTGTTTTATAACTTGCGAATATACTAAGATATGTTTATTATCATTTTGTGCAAATATTGTTGAAGTAAATAAGAAAGTTTCAGATGGAAATGAGACAAACTGTACAAAATCTTTTAATTCGAAAAAGCATGGAGAGACTGAACAACCTTAAAAACGAACGGCAAGCCGTAACAGAAAGCTCGCCCTAGTGAAGGCTACCCTGTACACAGCTTCAGGGAAAAATTTACACAGAT
>JAAAYG020055546.1:0-10583 GCA_009936455.2 Tomocerus minor
CTGGTGGCACTTAGCCGTGGTGGCAGTTAGCCTGGTGGCAGTTAGCCAATGTGGCAGTTGGCCTGGTGGCAGTTAGCCTAACACCTCCCAGGTTACATTGCTTGGTGGAGGCACACGGTCTTAGGCTGTATGTATATAATGGCAGACTTAAAGATATAGGCAAGCCCATGCCACTGCCGCAGAAAAACCTATAGTTTTTGAATATATCTATGTTAATTGTTCTCTTTCCCAGTTTATCTGAAAACAAGACTCGGACTGCCGGAATGCCACCCTTAAGGACAAGGGAAAGCGGCTGAAGCATAATGACTTTCTACTTTATTGAGTGTTGACATTTGAGAATTATAGTGGTTCATGCACAGGTGGACTGCCGCCCAACCTATACAGCACATATCTTTCTGTAATACCATTGCATTGTATTAAAAATTGATAAAAAATGTAAATTTTGTCCCTTTCCAGATGTTTCCCCTCGGAAAAAATTAAACTGGTTGTTTGTATAGACCCTACTATTGTTTTAAAACCCGTTTAAACGTTCTACCTTATTTCATTACTGAGATCTACTTACCACATTTTGCTACTGACAGACATACATACAGACAGACAGTTTGTTCATTCGCATAAAGTACTAGTCCAGTACTTAATAAATGGGAAACTGTGGAACAACTTGGAATGTGACATATTGCACTTTGCTCAAAAATTCGACAAAAAATTATCTTTCGAAATTTATTAGTCTCGTCAACTGACTTTAACCGGTATCAGAGATACTACATTTTAAATGTCTAAAAAGTAGTGGTACTGGTAACTGCAAAAAGGTCTACTGATAAAGCGTCTGTAACTATGGTTGTCATTTGATCGATTTTAGTTTTTTTGCATGCTACAAAAATACATTAACAAAATTTTATAAAATTTTGATACCTGATCAAGTATTATACAGAGATAAATATCAATAATATTTCATTTAACTCCAGGCAACATATTGCAACTTCGATCAGAGTTAGACCAGTTTAATTCGCACTAGAATGTAACATCTTACTGACCATTAAATCCGCATCCAAACTATTTTTTACACACAGGAAGCAATGATACTATGTATTTGCCTGATGGCTTTTCCGACCTTCCCATATACACAAGCAGACATATATCACAACCAACTAAACTCCAATCGTGTAGTTAAGTTAGGTAGTTTGTCACGTAGTAATAGTGTTATTGTAAAGGATGGCTCTGTTAGGCTGTCAGGCACGGCTTTAGGACGATGCTTCGATGCATTCTCAAGATTGGGCCACAGAATAAGAGGTTTAGAAGTTTAACGTCTCGAAATTATTTTTCCAACTTACTCAAAATTATGAAGCAATATTATATAGCATTATGATGAGACAATTGAAAATTATATTTTTTGAAGGGTTATACACAGCTTGGCTATATAAAACTATGCATACAAAATATAGTTTTTAAAAAAAGCTAACTTTAATAACTTGATGTAAGTACACACTCTCCTGTTTTTCAAATAAATTTCACACCTGATCAATACAAACCGGAATTTTGCCTAGCAAACTAAAATTCGTACATCTTATAATGTAAATTTTTTCTAATGAGGGGCCCTAAAAATCATATTCATCATTCTCTTTGGGCCTCGGATGGGATAAATCCGCCGCTTGTCTGGGTACAAGTAAGCAATATTTTTATGACGCCGTGACGCACATTTTTAGTATGGAAAGACAGTAAGTACAATGCTACAAGTAGAAACAATGCTCATTACAGTCATTACATTTAGATGTCTCCAATACTATCAGTGAACATTGATCTGATTCATGTAACATGTGAGAGCAAGTTTTAATAATCGCAATAACTTCGCAGCTCTAGCTATACAGAAAGAAAAACAAAAATCAGTATTTTACATGCACAATATGTATTATGTACACAAAATCCTTGCACACTTTTCGCTATCATTTACATAGGCGAACATATCTATACATATTTTTAGTTGTGACTTAAAAATATAGATTGATTCGGTTGTATTTAGTTAGCGATGATTTTGGTAGAGGCTCTTTGTGTTAAGTGAATTAATGTCAGAGTATCGAGTGTGCCGTATATGCATGTCATTTATTTCCGGAAATACAGTAGATATAGCAACGATTTTTAATTACGGCATGTCATAAATACCTTAAAAGCAATAAATATTTGTTTATATCATATTATACATACATTATAAGTCATAAATACCCTGTAAACTTTTGCGGTTTTACGGCAATTACGGCGTTGACACCAAAAAATATTTTATTTTCATTAAGGGGGCTATGGAAGAAATGCTATGCATGTATTTTTATATTTCTCATATTCATAACTTGATTAGTTTTGTGTCAATTACCTCATATAGTCATAAAAACCAAGGTATATTATGAGCAAGCATGGAAAATGAAGTTTAGGTATCCAGGAGAACCGGAAGTCTAGATATTGTTGAAGTTTCGATTTAAAATGGCCGTAAAACATTTTGTCCTAAAAAATGAAATTAACACTTTCAGATTTTATTTATTAAAAGCAATTTTCTTTTGTTCGAGATTTTTGGTTGACTAAAAGTGTGGGGAAATATCTCTGGAATGTAATACTCGTAGAAGAAAATTTGTCCTTGAGTAGTCACTAATGTCACTGTTATGTTATTGTAGAATGTAGCATTTATGTTTATGAATAAGAATAGGAAGTTGTACGGATGAATGAAAAAGGATTTTTAGTGAAGGAAAATAATCGAGCACAAATCCAGGGTCACTAAAAGTAGCTTCTAGCGTAAAACTTTGATAATATTTTATGATATGGTGGTTCATTAAACTTACCATAAAATGGTTGCATAAAAACACTAAACAATTTTTTTATTCCCTAAAATATTATGTGCACCGCTTAAGACCTGCAATGATGTTCGGTCTGTGTCTGTATTTTGTTTTATGAAATTAAATAGTGCTTATATATTCTATATATTTTTATTGACTGCTTCAAAAACGAAATTGTTCATAAGAGCACAGTAAAATAAAATCAGCGAAAAATATTTAGAAAATTGGTATAACTAAATAAAAAAGTTTTGTTGGAATAAGTGATTTTGTAAAATTATTGTCGATCCTTTCACAGCCAAAATGGCCACATTTTCTGCCCGTTCCGACGACAATCTCATTCGCTTTAAGGAATTCTCAAAGCTTGAAAATGTTCCTCTTGTCCTTTTTGGAAATAACGATCGATTTCTTTAATTTTGTTAAATAATTTCATTAATTTCGTTAATTAATTTCATTAATTTCGTTAATTAATTTCATTAATTTCGTTAATTAATTTCATTAATTTCGTTAGTTAATTTCATTAATTTCGTTAATTAATTTCATTAATTTCGTCAATTAAATTCATTAATTTCGTTAATTTATTTCATTAATTTCGTCAATTAAATTCATTAATTTCGTTAATTAATTTCATCAATTTCGTTTAGGAAATACCACTAGTCGGAAATTTCCCATTCCCCCAGTGGGAAAAGTGGAAAAATAAAAGTACAAGTGTGTGGGAAAATGGGAAATAAAAAAATTGGTGGGAAAAGAAAATTTTATAGAGGATAAAATTTTATATATGCCAGAGTGGTTTGACGGTTTGAGTGGTGCTAGCATCGCACACACCCCATTTTACTAGTTGAATTTCCTTCTTCTCATACACCCTCAATCAAGTTTATCGACGGGTATGTCATCTCATTTACCATTTTCTCCATTTCCTAAGTATCCTAAGATTTCAAATTCGACTTTTTCATTCCCCGGAGATTTCACAACTTCCCGCTATTTCCCAATTTTCCCAGGTGTCCAACAGAATTGGATGGGAAATGGGAATACCCGTGACTGTGTCTATTCTTTTCGGAATTACTATTCCGTGTTGAAATTTAACTACCAATTACATTAAACAACTGAACATATTTTCGTGTGTAAATTATTTAAAACGTTAAATATCTTGATTTATGCAATGTTAAGAAAGAATTACATTGAAACCTTTATGATGTAAATAGTAAAGTTAAAAAAGTAGTCGTTCCGGAATCGAAATTAAACGACTTTTTTTTAAACTGTACTATGTATATCATAAAGGCTTCAATTTAATTCTTTTTTAAAATCTAAAGGTGTATAAAGAGTAAGTACCTACATTTATTCATGCAATATTTTGAAAAAAAGATCTTAGTTGTACCAAAAAAAGGAGTACCTATTTACCAATATCCAATTTTTTTTAATCTCGAATAATGTACATCTGGTTGTCAATTTCAGTGCAATAAATTAAAATTATAATAGTATATACTATTATAAACTATAATTTTACATAGTTTGGATTGTTCAATAAATGTTCCTTAATTACCCTTCTTATACATGAGCATTATTCCGTTAATCCTTCGACATCATAATTATGGTGTAGAAAGTGTAGATCCATGCTCAAGTAATTCACTTCTACTCCACGCAAAATAAACCTATTCAATAATTTTCTAGCTAGATGTACTTTCACTCGTTACATATAATCGGCAAGAAGTACAGTGAAGTGCCCCTCTGTCAATTCAGTTAATTCTCCATAGAACTTATCAAGAACCAGCGCATCTTTAATTAATTATCAATCATTACTTACGATTATCCCTGAAAGAAAATTATTTGTTAGCTAATGGGCATTTTCAGCTTTAAAATTAATCAAGACAATTTATAATAATCTTTAAACTAACTGTAATTGCAGAGTATTGTGTGTAGTATTAGCGTAATAGTGTACAGTAGTTTAAAAGGCATTTTGTATAGTGGTGTGAAAGATTTCGCGCACTAGCAGTATATGTAATAGTATTAGAATAATATATACTGTGCTGTAGTATTAATGGTGTAATAATTTAATACGACCTTGACTTATTAACCCAATAGCTTCCTTTAATCACTAGTTGTTTGTACAGTTAGTGACCTGGTATATATATTATATGGTATATATATTATAAGTATATACTGGTGACCATAATATGATCCCGAAATCCCAGTGACTCCATTTGTGAACGTGGTGTTCTTATTGATCTCTACATAGATAGCACTTAGAAAGTTTGTTGCACGTCAATGCCTTCAAAAGCTATCGTCTCCATGGACTGCTAGACAGACAGACAGACAAACAAAGTGATCGCATACAGAATAATACACATTATTCTGCATAATCTATTTACATTCAAGTAATGATGTATCGTTAATTCAATTAGACTTTTGTAAAATTTAAAGCAAACAAAGTTTTCTTCCCTTTGGATTGGATCAATTGTCGTGAGCAGCCATTCATCATTTGTGAAGGACAGACAGGTGTGCGTCGTGGGTTAAGAGAGGGGGCGGCTACTTTCCCTTGCCATCTACTTACCTTAATAGTAGCACCTGGTTTCATCATCGTTCGGACCCGATGAAAATTTTATAGCAAATTGGGATTTTCGACAGACTATTCAAATTATGAAGACGAAATGAAAACGAATGCATATTTTTGACTTCGTAATATTTATTAAGTTTTTAAAGGAGAATTGACTACAGAATATAATCGGAATGCACCAATATCGTTAAAGCTAGATGAAATACATATACGAAATAGTCACAAAAACGGAAATGGCAACATACACAAAAATTATTAAATACAGAACTGATATTCAATAATGTATTTGTGTATCATCGCAAATAATCATTATGTGTTATATATTTATTAATTTACTATTTATTATGTAAATATGTGTCATGTCCGCTCCAATACACATTTCGTTTTCTCTTTTCTAATAGGTGAATATCTTCCTAAATACTCCAGAATTATACTTTTTGCTTTACTATATACACAGGCATCATATAAAATGTGAACTTAATTTTAATATTAGTATAATTTCGTAAACATAGACATTATTAGAGATTTCTTATGCCTCCCAACAACAGATCTCTTCTGCTTTACTCACTATTAAAAGTCTTCCTCAAAAGGTTAACCTAATTATTTTTATTCATATTTTAATTTAGATTTAGATCGAGTAGATCCAACGACAGCAAGTAAAGGATTAGTTTGTCTACCATTACATATTGCTTTTGATATTTTACTTTATAAGGGAATCTCTTTGAGTTGTAGTAATAGCTCCCAGAATATATGAATTCATTAAAAATAGAACTACTATTTAATATTTCGAAATATTTGAAACAAATATTGGGTGATAATTTTGAAGAAGTAATTACTTCCGGATCATTTTGGATTTAGTTTCAGGTAAAGCACCTACATTGAAATTTTTCCACGTGTAGTAATTTTATTTGAGCTGGTTAAGGAAAGAAATTGATGTCTAAAAATCAGTGATGGGCACAGGGACTCTTCATTGTTGAGATGACTAGGTACTCAAGGGACTCTTCTTGTCTCGTCTCTGAAATTTGGGAGGAGCCTCAAGTTGGCTTTGTTTTCAGGAACAGTCTTAAAATGACTTTTTTATTGGGCCGGTTTTGGAAAGAGGTCAAAGGACTTAATTTCAGGAGTCGATTTTTAAATGAGTCCCAAGATTACTTTTTTCCGGGAGTCCTCTTTGGGAAAAATCCCAAGATGACTTCATGACTCGGGAAGAGTCTTGGGAAGAGTCTTGGAAGGACTTTATTTCCCGAGTCGACTCAGGGAAGAGTCTTCGGATGTCTTTATTTCGTGAGCTGTTTTTTGGAAAGTCTTCGGAGGATTTTATTTTGTGAGTTGTTCTTGGGAAGAGTTTTTTGGGAGGAGTCTCGGTTTCACGTGGTTGCGAAGAGTCTCAAGTTGCCGTGGAAGAGCTCGCACCCATCACTACTAAAAATGGAGTTTGTTTCGGAGGCTTATCATCAAGATTATAATTTGAAAAATTAAGTGTTAGCATGCTGGAGTATATTTAGCGGGCTTGTTAAACTCTTTTAGGAATTATGTTAGCCATTTCATTTTTCTAATGATATTTTTGTCATTCTCCTAGGAACGGACCTTTGAAAAGAGGAAGGTATAAAGTATAAATAGGATTTAACTTTTCTGTACCGTTTTCACTGGCCTTCTAATTAATTATCTTATCTATATTATATCACTGATGACTATTTAAAAAAAATTATATCAAACATTTTTTGACTAGAACATTTTTCACAACCAAATAATTACAAAAACTTTTCGTATTTTATGTTTCATTTTTACCGAAATTGCATTAGAGTTATTTGTTTCCAACAACCCGTAAGCAAAGAATTAAATATTGTGCATTTTACACATGACATTGCGATTCACGGATATTACATACTTGAATGGCTTGATATTTATAAAAAGGATAACATTATTTTGACCTGATGAGAAATGTTAATAATAAATCAGAAAACTGGAGAGTTGAATAGCAGCAGAGATTATCTGTTACGTACAATTTAAATAATCTATTTGTAATATCGTAGTCATTATAAAAGTATCTTAATAATAAAACGTAATTGTCAAAATCGTATCTTTGCCCCCAAGCAACTTTTGTTTGTTGTGACATGAAAGCGCATATTAATTATACATAATAGAATATGGATTAAGATGTTAAGCATTATTTCACGTTTCTCAGAATTACTTGGAGTTTATAGACGAGATTTGTTTTGGTGTATGCGATTAAAGCATTTAAAGATGCTTTTGTATAGTTGTACACTGTCATCTTGGAGATAATGTATGACCTTCATGTCACTAATAGGACTCTTATCCATGGCGAGTGAGATTTTTCCCCTTTCTGCTGTTGGACAATTGCTGCGTTCGTCTTTATCATCTGATTGACTTACATCATGTCTCTTCTTCTGATTTTGCTGTGTCGTTGACTCCAGACTCCATGACAAAAATGGGAGGCAAATACTGGCCAACAATATTATCGTGGGGATGACAACAATTTGAGACAACGACATTTTGCTGGAGGAATTGCAGCCATCCAAATCGCATGTCAAGATACATCCATGGAGAACATCATCCCCCAGCCGGAAATTTCCGCACTGAGAATCCATATTTTCCATGACGCATCGACGAATTAACAGCTTCTCTTTTGTCGTATCTGTAAAATATGTAAGCAACTTGTCAACAAATCGAAACAATTGGGTACAGAAAAACAATTAAGATTTCAGGTATAACATTAATTCATAAATTTGCAAATTGAAAAGGTATAATGATTAAGGGTGCTGAACCTATACTGTATAACTTATGTTGAAGTGCTAAAATAAATTGTAAAGAGTATTTTTTCTTTTCAAATCTTAAATTTAAAACCCTAATTTTGGAAACACTGGCAAATTTTAATCTTCATTTTTTGACTATACGAATTTTTGAACTCTCAGAATCTGACTTCGCATTTTTTCCATTTGCGGTACAACATTACATTCTTTCTCTTTATTTTTAATATGAAAAATTTTAAACTGCCACTGTTTTTAGGCTTTTATGGCTCGGCACCATTCCTCCTTAAGAAAGTTTGTCAAACAAACATTTTGTTTGGTTATTACTAATAGCATTTTTCTGTGTAATTCGATCTATTTTTCAATCAATTTTTTAAAACGGAAAAATGTTTTCTTTTTGAGGGAATTTGAGCTAAATAAAATTGGTGCCCCCCCCCAAATGAAATTCTTGGCTACGCCTTTTGCCCTTTATTTGACAAAATTGTAAATTCAGTAATCCCAAATATTTATAATTAAGCTATTCCATTTTTAAAACCTACTATCCCAATCCCAATCGTCTAGAAGTATAGGTAGGTAACAATAAAAAATTTGTATATGTATAATAATAAAAAACAAAATTTCAATTTACTGACTGCATCATCTCGGAAAACTAATGCAAGTATTTATTTCCTAAAAATCTTCCTGTTCAAGTATTATTATTATTGGTACTTGTAGTGGAACTTCCTCATTCCAACATTAAACGGTGTGCAGTTTGAGTAAATTAGTTGAATGCCTCGGAAGTTCAATGATCGCGAAACTCACATGATGTCCCAATAATTTTGATGCAGAAATGAGCTGGGAATTCTCCTTTATGTCCTCGTTTTGGCACTTTACATCTTTCCGTGTAAGTATTATTGCCGGGATGAAATGGGTCTTCGCAGTCCACATCACTATGATTACGAGATGAACATGTGAAACAACTGATGGTGCATAAACAACCTGCAAAGTAAACCCATTTTGGATGAATGTAATCGCTTATTAAATTGAAAAACTATTTAATTCAATGTCATAAGGTCTAGGATATTTTAGATTTATTCATAACAATACCCTATGTTTGAGATAATTAATTGAAAAACATTTAGCTTAGTATTACTTTATAACTTTTTGAATATTTTCTACTACATGCCGTAAGCAAAAATCATTTGATAGAAATATATAATACTAAGCAGGCTATTTTCCTTGGCCAATATTAAATGCAAGCTGTCGCCAGAAATTGTATTTTCTTAAATACTTCATAAATATTTACATTAAGGTACTACATTAGTAATTATTCCCAAAATGTCCTTTCTGAGACTGAACAGATTAGAAAGAAATTCAGAATGAATCATTCTGTTTAATGTCTTCCCAAAGCAACAACATTTTATTGAAGATGATAGATAACCCTAGCTTAGCAAATATCGAGTGGAGTGTGAATGTACCTAACAGTTATTCACTCTTTTATTGCTGAACGTATCATCTTTTTATCTTCATGTTCTGTTGAGTGCTGACCGTGTCTACTATTCCTATGACATGATATCATCATGTAAATTTCAATATAGTGTGTGGATTAAGTAAGATACCTACTCAACGTATGCTGCTCCAGATATTCTGTTCTTAACCTATTAAAAATGCAATGCTGACATTCGTATTACCCTAATATATCTTATCGCAACCAACATAAGTAATTATTGCTAACACGAACTTATTTTTATATCAACAGACTTATATAAGAACATGTTGATTTTACACGTATGAATGTCCTCTACAGGGTAGAATTGTGACATTACGATACGGGCATGAAAAATAGGGGTGCAGATATTGTATTGCATTGACTACTGCGCCGCCGAATGTTGAGTAAAAGAGTCAAGCCGCCGCCACCACTGATGAAAATTTGAACAAGTCTGGTTGTCTACAGGGGAGGAATTTAAAAAGCCAGTAAAAAGTAATGCATTATACATATGCATAAAACAGAAAAGAACGCTCTTTTGTAGTGTGTAGAAAATAGAAATAAAAATTATCGGAAAACAATGCATATTACGAAAAAGCTGAATGAGCAAAAATAAATAAACGATTTGTGGTTATCAATAGTTGGATTTTGATACATGATTTGTTTCTGTCGCAACTTTGCTACGACTACACCAGGCAGCCCCATGTTAAGCTCGGCACTCTCTCATACTCAAACCTAATTCTTTCCTACATTAGTACATAGTGGTCCTTCAGAACAGAATTTACTGTACCACCTAACCTAACCTATGCTAAAAAATGCAACTGTTCTATACTTATAAACAAAATAATTAAAATGTCATTTGCATGCACTACGGAGCAATGTACCTAATAAAACTTGCTTCTTCTGATGAATAATTAATAGATTATTGGGTATGAATTCTGCGTTCTGATTTGATTGTCGAGCGCAGCTCGACAATCCAGAACGCG
>JAAAYG020055568.1:0-10583 GCA_009936455.2 Tomocerus minor
CGTTAGTATTCCTGTACGACTCTCGTAGTTCATGGCTAATTTCCATAGCTGGCTACGGGCTATAAGAACAAACCTTAAGGGGTGTTAGGCGAACTGGCCCCAGGACAACTGGCCCTACGGACAACTGGCACAAATGAGAGGAGCAAAGAACTAGCCTTACGTAACCTAAAGAAACATAGCTCCTCCTCTTTTTAGGGCCAGTTGTCCTGGGGCCAGTTCGCCGGACACGACCTTAAGGCCGTGGTGTAAGGCCGTTAATGTCATTTTCGAGAATCCTCCAATGAGGAAAATCTTCATGGTTATTTAATAAATATTTAAGATAAACACCTAAAAATCATGCTACATCCACAAGGATGAGATGGAAATATGTTTGGATTTCAACCTGTGACATCCCCTGATGCTATAGAGGTTATTCCTACTTTCATCTTTTTAATGGGGAATGTAGCCTTTAGTTTTTGCGACAATTGTTTAAGTAGAATTGTAACTGTTTTGTATTTGTATTCCTGCTTTCACAGATCTCCAATTCTTCGTGGACGAATTTCTACTTCGGCTTCGGTGGATTAATTACATATTACACTTTGCTACATATAATTTGAATTCGACTTGGCTGACTTGGATTTCACCGCTTTTGCTAATTTCGAATAAACTATGCATGGAAAATATTATAACGTTCCGTGCAAATATAAGTACCTAATTTATAGGTACCTAACAGAAATTGATGCATTAGGAATACGTGTTGGAAGTGACCCTGGACACATGCTCAATCATAATATATTTAAGATATTTTCAAATATTTATAAATGTTTCCTTTATACTATAGTAGACAGTATTAAGCTTATTTTGTAAGTATTTGTTCCATTTTGTTGGAATTGCCCATGCATGAAGTCATAAGGAACTAATTGAACCCAAAAGACAATAGAAACTTCAGGATTCAAACTAACAATCTATTTATATGATGTTGTATAAATGGGTGTAGACAGGAAGCTGCAATTCTTCTACCACCCGAAACTTTGAAAAATAATTGACTTTTTGAGAAAATATGTCAAAAAAACAAACATTTTAAGCGCAATTTTCAGCGTTTTGAGCCAAGTAAGCTATTTATCACTTCACACTTTCTGGTTCAAATAGCCAAATTTTTTATAATCATAGTTAAAAATAGAAGCCCCTGCAAAATAAATTTTTTATACGCTTATACTTTCTACTAAAACCATATCATAAAGGCATATCATCATATCAGGGAATTAAAGCTCCATTATCAGGGAATGCTATACATTGAAATAGTCGGCTGAGTATGTATTAGACGGGTAGCTGTAACTTTTTCAAAATGCGCAAATTATCTTCGGGGATTTCTAAAATTTTTCCCCACTATTTACATTGCCGCCTCCAATCAGTCTCACGGCTCTCACAGCGGAAAGACATTGTGATTGTTGTCCCAATTATCAGTCTTTAAAAAATAGTGGGTATTATTGCGTTAGACAATTTTTTATATTTTTTTATCCATGTTAACACCGAATCGGTGACTATGGTACCGAATCGGTTACTATGGTTACTACCATATCGACACCAAATATTATTCACTTCTCTACAATCATATTTGTTTAATACGCAGCACCCTGTAGTAATATTTTTCTCGCAGGCGCTGTCGATTATTGAGGCATCCTTAAGCAACTGAGCGTTTTTCTTTATATGATGGTCACAAACACCATCTATCAATTTCACGTATTTACTGACATCTCAAAGGCTCATTTGATTCGGCAGTTTTGTTGCGGCTTCTTTTTGTTGCTGAAAATAAATTCTGACGAAATTAAAATGATAATCAAGCCATCATCATAATTTAGTGCCTATATCATGCAGAGACTAATGGCCAACAGATCAATACAATATGGGATACCTTTGAGCACCCTTGCAGCTCGTGCTCAAAGGTATCCGGATACCTTGGAGCACGTGCTGAAAGGTATCCAGATACCTTGGAGCACGTGCTGAAAGGTATCCAGATACCTTGGAGCACGTGCTCCAAGGTATCCGGATACCTTTCAGCTATAACTTTAAGCAGGTGCTCCAAGGTATCCGGATACCTTTCAGCTATAACTTTAAGTAGGTGCTCCAAGGGTGCTCAAAGGTATTCAGACATATTTGAGCGCGTGCGGATGCTCAAAAGTCTCCCAGATATTACTACATGGTAGGGTGATATTATGTATGAAAATGGCGGCGTTTCATTGAAAATTGAGATTATTGTAAGAAATATAAACGAATCGCCTAGCCAGGGACATAAAATTCTTAAATCTTTAAGCGTTTGAAATTTGGCAAATCATATAGGTACCTAGATAAATCTACCATAACTGCAGGACGCTCCCCTCTTTAGCAAAAATGTTACATTAAAATGCAAAAATACGCATCGGTGCTAATTGTCTCATGTCTAATTGTCTTTGTCTAATAGTGAATATTATTTCTTAAAGTCAATTTTTTACAACCTTTAAAAATGGCAATATTTCGTCTATTTGCAAGCTTCATTATTTGGTATCCATTTTTAGCTAGACGCCTTCCTCCTTTGTGCTGTAATTGTACATAGGGATTTGAAAGGAATGTAAACTTTGTTTTCAATTTTTAAAAATCTTTACAAACAACGAATACAACATTTTGGTTTTCCCCGGAATATGTCTCTAGAATTCATCACACGGTAATCCTAGAAAATAAATGCAATTGTAAAATACTATCTTCTAGTGCATATTATTGTAGCTGGGCTTTTTTATTTACTAAAGCAAACAAAGATAACTAGCGACGAAGGGCAAGAGCACCACGACTATTATTTTTTGTACAATAATGATATACTACAGATTGCAGTCCAGTTACAATCCGATTTTTGGTAATTTTTAAGATTCCATAACAATTACCAACAAATATATAAATTCTGGCTTTTATAGAATAAAGAATTTCAAGAAGGAGTACTATCATGGGAACAAGAAAAGTGCCGAA
This sequence comes from Tomocerus minor, assembly GCA_009936455.2. Taxonomy (NCBI): domain Eukaryota; kingdom Metazoa; phylum Arthropoda; class Collembola; order Entomobryomorpha; family Tomoceridae; genus Tomocerus; species Tomocerus minor. The sequence continues at coordinate 2,974 of JAAAYG020055568.1, forward strand.
AGTAATTTGAAATATTGTGCTAATGTTCGAGTTGTAAAATGTTAAATGTCGCGGAGAGCTTCTTCCCCAGCACATTCTACACATTGTAAAATTTCGCATCTTCCAATGTTGCAACCATGCATGAAAAAGTCCCGAGTGGCTCAAAGTAGCCAACTTTTGCGTAAAAAACGAAGTGAGCATCGGAATTTGTGAAGTCACCATAATAGTAGAAACAGTCCTGGGTAAAAAGGAATGTTCAGGTCGTCCGTAATACAATTTCTTGATTGGCTTAACTCCTCCACGGTTGGGATTCCAATGGGAGTCGTCAAGGAGTCGATGGAATTGGGGATTTGGGAGAATGAGTACAGAATTATTACATTTCGAAATCCACTGCAGAGGAGTGAGGTAAGGAAAGCCAGGATAAAATCCAAGCCTGTCGGCAATTTTTTGGTTTTCGTTTGATTCCTTCAAACGCACATAGTTGACGTTTCGGAGAACCGGCATCAATTTCCATGGAGGGTGCGATTTTTTTATATGTTTGTGATAGCATTGAATTGCAGCCAAGACAGTGGCGCGGGATTCGGTATCAAAGCGGAGTTTGGAGAAATAAATGTACTTTTGACATTTATTCAAATTCAGAGAAGATTTATTCTTTTGACTACAATAATACCTTTTTAAAAATTGTTTTTGGAGAAATGCTGAAATTCGAAAGGGATCAAATTCGCTGCTTTGTTCACTTTCACCAAATACTGTTATACCGGAAAGATTGGCCAAGTGCTGAATGGATTCGATTTGTTTGACGGGCCGAGGCTCAACTAAATCTGAAATGACAATTCCTTCATAGCCATTTGACAACACAATGAACATGAGCAATAAAGAGCCAATAACTAATTTAATCCAGAATTTCTTTTCGGCTTCTGCTGGTAGTGAGCAACAGTTTTTTAACAAATACGCCCAGATGATCAGAATGAATGGAATGCTAGTCTCTTTTTTCCACAATGTTAGTCCATGAAGAAAAATAATTGCCGATCCAACTGAAATAATGATGCCTATCCATGAATAAAATTGAAATGGTAAAAAATATCCGTAAAAAGAAAGACTTTCATCTTCCAGAACGGCACAGGAAATGAAATTGAAGTATTCTTCAGTCGTTGGCAGTTTGAATTGATAATTAGCCCATGGGTCGTCATGTAAAAAACGATTTACTGTCTGGAAAGTAATGCCCACATAATGCGGCATTTTCTTATGACATTCTCCATCCATCCAAAACTTAATCGTGAAATTTGGTAAAGTGTGTAAAAGAATTGATGAAATTGGCAACACAACGCCATTGTAATCGTACTGTGACTTTGTTGTGAAATAATAATCCCCAAGTGATTTTCCACAATAGTGTTTTTTATCATAGGGTTCTTCAAAATCGTTTAACATATTATTATTGTCGTCTATCTTCAGGTAATAGTCTTTCGACACACAACTCTCCCTTATGAAACGTTTTATAGCCTTATGACGTAGAAGTTTCCCAAAGCAGTTGTTGATAGACCACAATGGCAGAAGAGTGAATGTAAATATCCCAACTGGTATTGCCGGTGTATAAACGATTTCAGGATTAAGAAAATACACCGATTCATCTTCGTCTGAGATGGATACCAAAAACCAGGGTTTCGTCAGAAAAACTAGATGTAAAACTTGAGCTAGACTGGAATTTACATCTGCGTACTCTGAGATTGCTCCGTTGACAAGAATGTACACTGAAGATCGCTCCGCAAAATTATACCATCCCTCTCTGGAATAAGTCCTGCGATAAAATGTCTCACTGATGAAATTAATCATCATTACATCCATGTAATCTCTCGGATTGATGGTGACAACAATGTGGGCAATACAAACGAATCGACTGAAAAGATGCGGTAAAGAAATGTTAGAATTAATTTTGTGTAATTTCTTCTTACAAATTTGGAGATTTTCTTCAAATTGTGGTATCTTCAGAAGTACCGCATGCTGGAGTGTACATTCTTTAATAACTACTTCCTTTTCTTTTAGATTTGTAAATGTGAAAGGAATATCGATTTCTTGCAATTGTTTATTTACACCTTCCCATGGTTTCCCAATGTCCCCAACCATTTTCTGCTTGAATATGAGATTAACATAGCAATCCTTTTCCAAGTGAACCACGTCTTTCAACTTCCACCCAATGCCCACAATGACGTTCATAAACAGCAGATGCAAGAACAACAACAATTTTATAACTACGCACATCGCAAAAGCAGCTTTTAAAATCTGAACGATGTGTAGGTATTTTGAAATGTACCTTTTTAAAATTTTGCTAATCTGAAGAAATAGTCTTATGTTTAAATCTTGAAGCCAAGTGTTCGAATATTATGGGTAACTAAAATGTGACCTAGGGAAGAACACAACGGTATGCAATTGTACTGGGAATGTCCTTTCGTGATTGTTTGGCTACGTGCAGCTTATTTAATCACTAATAGCATCCAATACTCATAACATATTTAACAGTTTTTGAATCATAGCATGCAATATTTTACCTTCATGATTTTCTACTTACTACGATGTGTAGACAGCATTTTAGGCTCTGCAAAATGACACGAATATAGAAAGTTGGGTAAAGTCAAAATGGAAGTTCGCGTGGTAGGTGAGATGGAAGTTCGCAGAATTCAAAAGGCATTCGGCATTCCTGTTCTAGCCGAGGTCGAAACGAAATGAAATCGGCCGAAGTGGCAGTGGAAATTTGCCACAGCCCAAGCAGATGGTGTTACACATTGCGAAGTGTTTGAATTTCAAAATTTGCCAGCTACTAATGCTATAAATCATCAATTTTTCAATGCTCTTTTAGAAGACATGTAGTCTGATAATATTGTTACTGAATGTAGAATTGGGACACTGTTACCTCGGTATTTCTGTTTTGACTGATTTCCAATTCAGCTTCTTCACATTTTTCATTTCGGTGTATTTGTATTTGACTATATTTGCCCATTGTGTGACCTCCGCTTTAGTTAGTCTTGACTTTCTACTTCGACTAAATTCCTTTTCACCTATTCGGCGAAAATCTATTTAGGTTATAGATAAATCTTGTTTATCGTCCATCACTTTGATTTCGGCCATTTTCCTTTTCATCGAATTTCGCTTTTGGAATTATTTATCACCTCTTATTAATAAACTAGACTTTAAGTAATTAATAAACTAGTTAGACTACTGTTTTATCAACTTGAAGGGATATATCTTTCAGTAGGTATGTAAATATTTACTGCATAAATAAGTATGCACTAATTAGTTATTTATGCACAAATGAGGTGAGCATAATAGATGAATTAAAAATAAGTTTTGGAAGTGCGTGTAGAATCTTCTCATCGAGCATTTATAATATATTTAAAATATTTTCAATTATTTATTGCTTCCTAGTATCCAGTATTGGCACTTAAGATTAATTTTGATTGCAAACGCTATTTCATTTGAGTCGGTTAAGCCCTCGTACTTTTTCTCAGATATGACGATCACAAACCCAATCTGCCTATAATTATCAATTTAACATAATTATTTAGATCTCAAACGATCTTTTCATAAGGCTGCTTTTTACGACTGCTTTCTTATTTCGAAACATAATATCTGGCGAAATTGTAATGATAATCAAGATATTGTTATAATTTAGTATCTACATCAGAGACTGATGGTCAACAAATTATCTACATGTACACATTAATGCATGATAGGATGATGTTATGTATAAAGGAATGGCGTTTCAATGGAAACGGAGATTATTGTAAGGATTATGAGCCTCAAAAATTGAAGGAGTCAAATTTCGGCGGTCGATATATAAATTCCATTTAAATGAATTAGCCAGCCAGCCAAATAAATTTTTTAAATGTTTAGGCGTTTGTAACTTGGCAAATCATATACCGGATTTAAATCTTCCATAACTGTACAGGACGATCCAAAATCAACATTCGAATGCTTCCAATTTAAAAATTAAAGATTAACGAAAATTCGATGAAGAAATGAGTCCTAAAAAAAGCGATGCATATTATGAATTTTTTATGATTAATAGTAACGTTGTTATCTGCATATAAATACACTTTGTTTTTTTTCCTGTCACCCTGTATGAATGCTACAAAGAATGTGTAATGAAATGTGTGCTACAGTTGCTATTTAAAAATATATATAATGATCAAAAGATGTAATGTAAATGATCAATGTACGTTATAACTTTTAAATCTCTGTGAACCAACTCTTAATAGACGTGTTTGAAAATTATAATATGCAAAGCAGTTATGCTTCGAAAAACAATGCAATGGTAAAATTTTACAAAGGGTCAGTAGGATATATACCATACAGCGTTACTCTGCTGTATTACCTACCTCTTTTTAGAATGCTTTATTTTCGTAGATACTCATGTGATTGGAGTCATCAATTTTTTTCCGAATAGCATTATGCGTCCTACGCATTACTAAAGAATCATGAGTTTTTGATTTCGGCTTTGGATATTTTCAATTTTAAAATTGTTTGCATCCTGTCTAAAAAGTACATTCTTTATATAATAGCTACTTCCACTTCTTTTAGATTTGTAAATGTGAAAGGAATATCGATTCTTGTAATTGTTTATATACACCTCCCCATGCTTTCCTAATATCCCCAACTATTTTTTGCTTGAATATGAGATTAACGTAGTAATCTTTTTGCTATTTATTATTAATCACATATACTGTCGTACTCATGATATACTTATAACATGATAACATGAGTTTCTCAATTTCTGTTTCTCCTCTTTGTTTTTGGGTAGGATTTGGTGCGCTTAGGTTTTCATGGAAGAGTACCTTGCTGCAAAATATTTTGCTTCGTTGGGAATCCTCCGGGAAAGGTTTAGTTCTTGAATATATGCTATGCTGTGCTAAAAAAGTAGTACATATGGATGCAGTAGACATGCCTTGTAGTAGTACTAACTAGTAATGCATGTATTGAGAAAGAGATAAATGGATTTTCCAATCAAAATCTAACCAATTTTAAATAACAATAATTCAATATCTGGATATATTTTGCCACTGTAGACAGTTCCTCGTTGTCCGCCATGCCACTTTGGCCCCCCATGACCCGCACCCATATTTTATTTTTGGTCCTATCATGTGTAAATTTGTCTTTATATGATAAAGATATATATGCTTGCAGTTTTGGAAGCACATTAAAAACAAAGGTGGTCATGGATATTCCGATTTATAATGCAATTATTATAAAGCCTTATAATAAAGATATATCATCATATCAGAGAGTGATATACATAAAAACAGTCGAAATATTTTGAAAACGTCAATAGTCGTTTGAGTAAGTATTAGAAGTATTGGGTAGCTGTAGATTTGCATACACATTGGGGAGGAATGCCGCATTTGAGACTTGAGACTTGCTTATTTTCATGCTCATGTTCAGTGTCGTTATAAAGGATAAAGGACGGGTAGTTTATGCTCCGTGATTTGTTCTTTACTATTATGATGTATCGGATGTCTGTGTAGGTGGGACGACGGAAGTGATAAGAGCGGATTATTGTCTCATGTCGACAAATTGCTTAACCGTTAGGAGGTGTAATGCCTAAGACGTCTGATTTAATGTTTATCACGGTAGCCGTTCCCACGAATTCATTAACGTTAAATAGACAACAATATGGTTGCCTATTTAAAAATTGATATACACAGCATAATGCTAATCCAAAAAATTGAGGTATAGGTATAGCTAATCCAGTAAACTTAATGAATTGCAATTGTCCCTTTCTATTGAAAAAGAATAATTTTGTCGAAAGTCAATTAGGTGCTTATTGTATAATTTTATTTATTGAAGTCATAAATGCATCAGGCTACAGAAAGGTTCGCATACAGAATTGGTATATAGAATGGAATCCTGTAGAAATGCGGCATTTGACTTCCTTTAAAACTACCCAACAGCCATAGACGAATGTCCTAATTCTGCTTTTTATAGAATAAAGAATTTCAAGAAGGACTACTATAATGGGAACAAGGTCAATGCCCAAACTAATTTGAAATATAGTGCTGATGTTCGAGTTGTAAAACGTTAAATGTCGAGGAGGGCTTCTTTCCCAGCACGTTCTACACATTGTAAAATTTCGCATTTCCCAATGTTGCAACCATGCATGAAAAAGTCCCGAGTGGCTCACAATAGCCAACTTTTGAGTAAAAAAAGAAGTGAGCATTGGAATTTGTGACGTATCCAAAATAGTGCGCACAGTTATTGGTAAAAACGAATTTCGTCCGTAATACAATTTTTTGATTGGCTTAACTCCTCCACGGTGGGGATTCCAGTGGGAATCGTCAAGGAGTCTATGGAGTTGGGGATTTCTGAGAATGAGTACAGAATTATTACACTTCGAAATCCACTGCTGAGGAGTGAGGTAAGGAAAGCCAGGATAAATTCTAAACCTGTCGGCAATTTTTTCGTTGTCTGTTGCTTCTATCTCAGGCACTTTGTCAAAATATTTGAAGACGTCCACGAATTTCCATGGAGAGGGGGACCAGTGCTTTAAAAGCACGTGACTGCGTTGAAAAGCAGCCAAGACTGTAGTGCGAGTTTCGGTATCAAAGCGGAGCTCAAAGTAATTTTTACATTTATTAAAATGCAGGGAAGATTTGTTCTTTTGTTCACAGTAATATCTTTGTAAAACTGCTCTTTGTAAATGCAATGGAAATCGAAAGGGATCCAATTCACTACTTAGATGAATTTCACCGAAAGCAGTAATTCCCGAAAGATTGGCCAACTGCTGAATGGATTCGATTTTTTTCACGGGCCGAGGCTCAATTAAATCTGAAATTACAATCCCCTCATAGCCATTTGACAATACGATGAACATGAGCAATAAAGAGCCAATCACTAATTTAATCCAGAATTTCTTTTCGGCTTCTGCTGGTAGTGTACAACAGTTTTTTAACAAATACGCCCAGATGATTAAAATGAAAGGAATACTCTTTTCTATTGTGCACGATGTTACTACATGAAGTAAAACAATTGCCGATCCAATTGAAATAATGATGCCTATCCAAGCATGAAATTCAAATGGTAAAAAATATCCGTAAAAAGAAGCACTTTCATCATTCAGAACGACACAGGAAAGGAAATTGAAGTATTCTTCAGTCGTTGGCAGCTTAAAATTATAATGAACTTCAGCATCGGTCTCGTCAACAGAATCATCTACTTGGAAATCAAGGTTCACATAATGAGGCATATCCTTATGACATTGCACATCCACCTGAAACCGAATCGTGAAATTTGATAAAGTGTGTAAAATAATTGAGGCAATCGGCAACACGGCGCCATTGCTATCGTACGGTGACTTTGTTGTGAAATAGTAATTCCCAAGTGCTTTTCCACAATAGTACTCTTTAGTTTCATAAATACCGTCCAACAAATTATTTTCGTCGTATATCCTCAGATAATAGTCTTTCGAAACACTATTCTCCCTAATGAAACGTTTTATAGCCCTTCGACGTAGAAGTTGACCAAAGCAGTTATTAATAGAACACAATGGCAGAAGAGTGAATGTAAATTCCCGACGGAAAAAAACGAACATGATCCTGTTGGTGTTTCCCACACCCAAACAGAATCCTGTTGAAACTCCTGTGGAA